>PXOD01000492.1:0-30569 GCA_003012165.1 Paramyrothecium roridum
TATATATATATATATATATATCCAAAAACGTAGTTATATGATGAACAAGAGGCTTTTATGCGGGGAGGTCGTCGAAAACCATGCGCAGTGCAAGGAGCTGGCTAGTGGAAGCAAGACGACTGAACCGGTCGGAAAAAGCTGCCCGGAAGAGAAGCAACGCTGTCTAAGGCGCAGTAGCAGGCTGTTATAAGGTAATATGGAGGGCCTCTGGAGGCGAAGCGAGTGTGTCGAAGGTCGAAGGTAGAAGTCGAATTGAGGGCGGCGTGGACGATATGAATGGTTGGACCCCGAAGCGCAACGATGGACCAAAAGCGGTCAAGTTGATGAAAGAATTGAGAAAAAGGGTCAACTAGGAACGAGCGTCTGAGAAGGCTTGGAAGAAGAACGGAGGTCGGCTCAATGGGCAAAGACGAAGGAGAGCTGCATCGGAGCCGAAGAGAGCTCTGGCAGGGTCCCAACTTGAGTGAAGAAGGTGAAGAGAAAGAAAAGAGAAGGGAGAGGGAGTATCCGTAGGTCGGGTTGGTGAGAGAGGTAAAAGGTACAGGTAAATGCTACCCGGCAAATGACACTAGACAGGGGGTGAAAGGAGAGAGGGTCGGTGGAGTCGATTTGACAGCCCAGCGATTCACGGACGCACGCTCGCTCGCACGACACGACAGGGGGTGTGGTCCTTTGCGGATGGATATTTGTAGGTATTTTGGACAAATCAGGCCAGGTTACAGTACGGCATTTGAGCAAAGGTACGGCGGGCAAAGAGAAGAAAGATATACCAGATCAAGAAACGGAACGTCCAACTAAGGTACGGGGGTGTTGTTCGGCAAGCTGATAGAAACAAGAGAGGGAAAGAGAAAACGAAGTACTGGCAAATTGGGGGCCCTTTGGCTTAGGTCAGTGAGCAAGTACAAGGCAGATCCAAAAAAGGGAAAAGGGATAGACGAATATGGACAAATCCACCGTCCCCCGAAGCCAAGATGGGTGGGGAAAGAGAGCAAGAATAGGGAACTCAAGTAGTGAAGTAGTGGTGACTTGAAGGTGGATGAAAGAAGAATGGATGAATGAATGGATGCAGTGAGCGAGAAGCTTGCTGCAGCGTGGATGGGTGGATGGATTGGTTGATTACTGTGAGAATGCAGGGGTAAGCACAGGAAAAGGGCAAGGCGCCACACAGCAAGGGCGGGAAAGGGGACAGAATGAGGTACCGTAAGGTACCTTCCCCTGAGGTATAGTAAGGTAGGTAAGGTACCAGGCAAAGCAAAGTACCTTGCTGAAGGGGAGGTACCTTATCTGAACCTACGGTAGGTATTAGGGCCTTTTCCCCGGAATAGGAGGTAGGCAGCTCGGATCGAGCAAAGAAGTTACACAAGCTAAGTACCTAGGGACAATATGGAATCACTGTTCTGCATGGCACTTTTGTTTAACGACTGTAGGATATGAATGCTCTCCCCGTCCTGTCGCATCGAGAAGAAAGGAAATAAGGTCAGACATAAGGTAAAAAGGGGGAAGTGTTTGGATGGATGGATGTGCTGATTGGGACGAGACGAAACGACACAGTCCCATGATTAGAGAATTTCCAGCAAGGTTGCGGCTACTTGGTCCCCAATCCGACAATCGCTGATGTAGGGAGTTGGGGAGAGGGCCATTACTAAGTCACCAGTACCTCTCTCACCTGCGCTAAGGCACCACCTCCTGATGCTCTGGGGCTCTGGGGCTAATAAGGTGCGGTAAGGTCACTAATAGAGCTCCTGAGGTAAGGTATCATTGATACATGCGCTACCTTACTGCCTCTAGAGGTACATTAAGCAAACCTGCACCTTGTAAAGATCGAAAAACTGGTATCGGAGGTACTCGAGGTACTGTACAGACCTTGGGTACCTTGCCTTATTATGGCAGGTAAGGTATTATAGGGGCCCTCCATCAGGGGTCTCGGAAGCGCTCCATTGTTGTATTTATGGCGCGCAGCCCTTCTCTCTTTCTCCCTCTGCCGCGAGCGGTTTAGTGGAGGATTTCCAAGAATGGTCGAAGCTCCAGGGCTAGTTTGGTGGTAAGTTAAATGAAGCTGAGCAGGGGGGTGGTGGTTCCGGCACCCAGCCTCTCTCTCTCTCTCTCTCATCTGCACTCTCCTGTTCAAGACCTGGCTCGCCCGCTTCTCCATCTTGGCCTGACCCCCAAATCCACCCACCCCCTGGGCCCGGCAAAGTAGCGCAGCACCATCAGTCGGCAGCAGCGGTACCTGCATTGCGCCGTGGGTTCCCCTAGCCTTGGGTCCGGTCTCCTGCATGAGATGTCGGTGGCCCGCAGGGCACAACGCGAGGACTGGACACAAAAAAAAAAAGATGCACGCGACACGATGGTTCCTGGGCCACGGCAGCGGCCTCGCGCAACCAGGGACCTGACCTGATCTGACCTGACCTCGCATGGTCGTCAATCACCCGCGTCGGCTCGCGGATGGCCTGCGAATTCGATCTCGGTACGAAGCTGCATTACAGCACATGGCAGACTAAGGTACTGTAACCGTAACAGACTACAGGTGATCGGGTCCGTGTGAATGCAATCATGGACAAAAGAACGGACCAAGGCCGAGCTACTTTACGAAGCACAACGCCCTACTGTATTATTCCGGGGTAGATGCTGGATGGAAAGGGGATGTTCTAGCCCCTTCCCCTCTGCCGTCGCTGCATTTTCTCATGGAGGAGTCCACCAGCCGCACTCGTTTCATGTAGTAGCTCGGAGAGTTGGCTGATGCGCCATGGTCTGGAACGAGTGGGTGCGCAATATCGCCTCCCAAAGAAATCCGGTGACCAGGCGGGATCTGTAGCAATGCCGCACTCGTTGCCTTTCCCTCGCTCCAATGCGCGACCCTTGCGCTATGCGAAGGCGCGCTATCACCCGCCATGGTGCGGCAGTTAGTCTACTCATCCCCCCATTGACGGGAAACAGGCGACGTGAACACTCTGGGGCGATTCAGTTCGCCCGCATTGTGGTGCCGCCACCACCTGACAGCCGCGTCGCAACAATCATGCAGCCCTGGCTGGGGGGCGTTTACACTTCGACTCGCACAGGGTTCCCGAGGAGGTAAGGTCGATGCAAGGTCACAGGCAGATCCCAACGGCCCTCGGAAAATAAACGGACTGTCTGTAAGTCAGGGCCTGGGCTGTGCTGGTCACCAGCCAATCGACCACCTGTGCGACCAGGGGACTCCCAGGATTCCCATTCCCATTCTCCTTCTCATTCGTGACACAGCATTCGATTGGAGCCATGGCTGTGGCCAATCGATGTGTCCTTGCTGCACTGTATGTATAAGGTAGCTGGAGTATTATCGGTAAACCAAGTTACTGGACTAAAGGGTCGAAGCTCACAAAATCTCAGTCATGAAAAAGAAATACCGAGAGGAAAAACGCATGAGTAGCGATACTTTTATTTGTCATCTGCTCGTCAAACTTGTGTGTCCGCTTGAATCAGAAGCACTTAATCATACTCTTCTTTGCTGGCTCTACGCACAACGTGCGTTTGATATTCACTTTGGCCTATCCTATTGTGTCAAGTGAACCAGGACTGTTTTTCAACTCAGGTTCCTTCAGGATAGATCCCTACTCCTTCCCCCAGCCACTGATAATAATGACATATCAGCTGGTCTGTTGTCTTCAGCACTGAGATAACTTACAAGCTGCTACAGTACATGTTGAAGACCAGAGCGCACTACATACCACAGGTCAGAACCCCCTCCGCCAAAACAGCAGTCTCCCTTACTATAAGTTAGAACGTCGATACCAGTCCCTCAGTGAGCCATTGCCTCTTCTCATCCAAATAGGCCGACTGCTCAAGGTGGACGGGGTGGTGATATCGTATACGAAAACATGCTGAGGTCGAATGTAATGAATGAAACAGTCGGATTTGCATAACCCTATGTTCATCAACTCTGCAGCAGAGCCCCTGGTGGCGTGCATGATCATGACAAAGTGCATGCCAAAAGAAAGTTAACACATGTCTCCAGTTACATTGGGACGTTGTGTTGATCCTGCACTGGCAAGAAATCGCCGATCAAACTCGGTATTGTTGCTTGCATTTTTAAGCCAACCTCTACGCCAATTGCTTAGCATGAGCTGCTACCAAACGGCCGTCGTTGAAATCTGCAATATCGTCCAAGGTATAACTGCGCTGCTTCATGATGCCACGGGAAATTCGGGCCTGGTTCGGCCAGTATTTTGCAGCCCCAAAGCCACGCCTTGGCATGCAGCATCAGGAGTGACCTCTTCTACCATGATATTGGCTGCCCAAGGTACCTCATCCAAGTTCATGACAGCATCTTTGATACGGCCATGAGGTGTTACGCCCGAATAGCAACACTCAGTTTGTACCAGGCGGCATACACGTTATGATTGAGGGTAGGCGCTTCGATACGACAACTACTGCGACCTTGGCCAAACCATACCATCAGGCTGTCTCGAGCCAGGCGGCTCGGGCAGCTACATATTTCCAAACACGGCGCAAGGTCTTCTCGGCGAACTATACTTCATCCCGGGTGGGTGGCATCACAACTTCATCACAATTACTTCGACTCGAATCCACACTCCCCGAGTTCCCATTAGAGCCGAAACAGTCTTAAGCCAACCCAAGCGTGAGACATGCACCAACCACACCGAAAAGTCGGCTTTGGGCCTGCGGGAGTGCGCTCTCATTTTCCTTCTGTTGCAGACAAGACGTTATGGGCCGTTGTCTTACTTCCTCCTTGTAAGGCTTGCACTCCGGCTTCTGCGTTCCGTAGCCTCACTCCGCCAGTGTCTGAGTTCATAGAAGATCTCACAAGCGTCATGCTGTGGGTTGCCGGTACACCATGCCGTAGATTCGTGAGATCACAAGGGCCACTCAGTATAGCAAGAGCAGCTGCTTGGTCCCTACACAATAAAAGAAGCTTGAATTTATGGAGCTTACAAAACTGGTAAGATATCATCATTCTCGCTTGTTGTGTATTATATCTCCCTATCACCCAGTGATGTCCAACGGCTCAAGGCCGACAGCAGGACTTCTGGAACAACATTACAACCATCGGAGTACAATGTGTTGGCAATATCAGATTCGCAGCAGTAGACTGAGCTTTGTCAGAACCCAGTCCCTCGACAGGGTCAGTCGTGAGTGCAGACTCTGCGCGGAGGAGTCTTGTCTTAAAGCCGTAATTATTTCCTTCGCCTTGGATAGTATGTCTTTGTATGTGCAGAGCTTGTTTGACAGCTTCGTTATGTTTTGACTTCCGCGATTGAGCGAATGCCTATTCTGTCTGCTCGTCTCAGATCTATGTTGAAAACTGTTAGCACAACCGGAACGCCAAATAAACTGCAGTCTCTCGGCAAAATGGAGATGAAGCCTGGTCCTTTCTGTGATAGAGGCAGTGTTCAATTAGCGAAGAAATTTGAGTGGCATAGTCCGGCTGGTCAGCTCATGTTAATTCTCTGTTCACCTCACAAGGACTGGCTGAGCGTCTTCAGTTGTGTACCACAATGCATACGTTGCGGACCCATTTTACAAAGACTCCTTTAGGGGTCAATCCCATGTAATCATCTAATTATTCCAGCAAAGACACGTCGCATAGAGTATATAAGGTTGCACCAGGATGTGATCCTGCCGATCTAGATAATCAAAAGAGACAGCATACGCATAAATGGTCTAGGGGCAAAGTATCATAGACTTGAATTGCACTCCAAAATCGCCAAACTGTCCTATCGAAGCATCACTGCCTGCATTTATGAATTCCCCGGCCCAGAAAGATAGAGATAACGAAAATAGACAACAAGTAGATCTGGCAGCCGCCGGCGATACAGGGGTGAGCGACTTTGAAAAGACGAACATGCAGTACGGTGAGTAGGAGAGGAAGCACCCGCCTGCCTCTCTTGGCTGTCATACACCGCGACTCTTCGCAAGAAGCCAGCGATCCCAAAACAACTGGGATGTCTGATGGCTGCACCAATACTGCCACTACCTACTGCGCGGTACGTGAGCCCAAGCACAGCGGGGCAGTAAACCCTCGCTCGACGCCGCATGAACTCCCTCCATGTGCCGTCTTAGATCTCAGCTCCAAGGTCTGCCGGCAGCATAAACCCCATCGGGCTCCTGCGCGCAGCCCGGACTGACGACGACAGAGCATGATCCACGAAGGCATGAAACCTTGGCGACATTATAGGATGAGACACTTGTGGTGCGACTTTTTGAGAGGAGCAGGGGGCTCCAGAGCAGCCACAATAGCCTGGCTTCAGTTAGCGAGGGCACTTGAACTGCCGGTTCACAGATATACATACCTCATCAAAAACATCCTTTAGCTTGTACTGCGTCAGAGCGCTACACTCAACATACTTGACAGCTCCAAGATCCCTAGCCATGCGCTCGCCATCCTCCCGCCTCACGGGGGCCATCTTCTGCTTGGACAGCTTTTCCCTGACGCTGGGGTCGTCCCTCAGATCTACCTGAGTTCCAACGATGAGGCAGGGAACTCCGGGACAGTGGTGGCGGACCTCGGGGAACCACTTCTCGCGGACGTTCTCAAATGAAGCGGGGGACGTGACACTAAAGCAGACAAGGAAAACATCGGTCTGTGGGTATGAGAGAGGTCGCAGTCTGTCGTAATCTTCTTGTCCGGCGGTATCAAAGAGGCCCAAGGTGTATGGCTCGTCACCAATCCTATCGCGGCCCTGAGTCAGCCAGTAATCTTCGATGTTGGATACTATTTTTCCAAATGGTTGCGATCATCGGCTTGAACAGTCATGATTGGGCACCGGTCGGCCACCGACCGCAACGGATGCGTCCGGCGTAGAGACCCGCTGCATTTCGAAAGGCATAGGTCGGGGCCGTGGTACTCACATTACTGTGACGGCATAGTTATCGAAGACGGTCGGAACGTATTCCGAAGGAAACTTGTTCGTCGTGTAGCTGATGAGAAGGCAAGTTTTGCCGACGGCACCGTCACCGACAACAACACATCTAGGAGTAAGGAGAAAATGTTAGTAAAGACGGAATGAGACCATGAATAACCGAGCATCATAAGTTGACCGAGAAAACTTCCATCAACGTCATATGAGCGTAGGGCGCTCGAGTCTGGACAGGAGATGCGACTTCTTGGCAGCAACTAGTGCGCGGTAGGTGGAGGGGAGTGTTTGTTTGGTTTTGTGGGAGGCGTGCAGAGATGGCAACGACGAGGCTCCGCGGATGGACGCAGGCAGGGAAGGACGCACTTGATAGTTGCAACGACAGTCATTGTCGCTTAAAATCGATAAAGGAGGACAAGAAGGATGGAGTAGGTCGACGCTGGCGCGGAGGAGCCGAGAGAAACGGGCTTCTGGCGGAGATGGGAGGGTGAGGGAGGGGAGGAAGCGTTAATGCAGCCTGTTGGAGGAGTCGATGGCAGTTGACCCTGTGCTTTTCGTCGACGAGGGCTTTGGTCAGGGAGGATTGATGGAGAGTATAAGTCGGCGCCGACACCTGGGCAGCAAGCGAGCGAGCTGGTGAAGGATCACACACAAGCACAGGGCGAGCAGAGGTGAAAGGTAAGGTGAGGTTCGGCGAAGGCTAGATTGGATCGGGGTCTTGTTGGCGGAGGCGCTTTGCTGCTGACCCGTGCAGATGTGCGGTTTGCGGGAGCGGGTACGGAGTACAAAGCGAACGGATTTTTGGGGGGCGAGGCAGGGCGACGATTGGCCCAGGGCCGGGATCTGGGCAGTGGGCCACGTCTGGTGTGCGCTGGCGGCGCGAGGTACCTGGGACTTGATTGATAACTGCCTGGGTGGCAGTGACCTCGCTCCTCGTGGCTATTGACGGGCGCGCCCAGGTACCTGCATGGCTTGGCCGTAAGTATCTTATCGGTGATGGGACGATTAGGTAGCGAGGTACCTCTAGCAAAACAGCGCATGAACATCACGAAATACAGCATGAAGGTGCCCGCCCAATAAGGTCCTCATGGGTGGGCTGGCGAATGGCCGTGGTTATACCGGCAACTGAATTCGCAACGGCACCTAACAGTACCTACCTTAACCTACCTTACCTCTCATTAGGTAGCAGGACTTTTGCCTTGCCTTAGCTCTCTGTCCGAAGACTCCTGCAAGTGCCAGAGGGCCAACAAATCAGCACAAGCGCCCTAGGGTAGGTAGGCAGTGGTGCGAGCGAATGAGAGCCTAGGCTCAAACAGGGCTGGCGGCATGGCATGGGAAATGGTTCAAACGACATGGGGCTCGTGGCCAGCTCGACCTTGGCCTTGACCTGGACCTGGACCTGGGCCTTGCAAGACTTTCTGTCAAACTGCTACAGAGTACCGTACTGTGCATGTTGCTGATCTGCGCAGCCCGATGCAGCGCCGAGGTCTGCACTATGAGGTATGGTTGCATGCCTTGGGTGTCATCCAATTTCTATAGCCACGCGGGGCTCACTTGCTAGGATAAAGGGGGGGGGAGAGAAGAAGGAAAAGAAAGAAAAAAAGGAAGTCTTCGAGACCATGCGCTCGTCTCATCTCATTTCCCGGTCAATACATCGTGCTACCAGCAAGGCCCTGTCCACGCCGCCCCGTTCCACATGCGCTACTCCTCTGCCTGTGATTCCCCTGGAGTGTCTGCATTTACCGACTTTTCAATTTTCCGAAACCCTTGTTCTTCGCTCCTTTTCATTACACGGCTGCAAACATGCCTTATCCGCTTCCCGGAAGCAGAGTGGCCACACCAAGCGGATCAAACCCAAAAGGCGGCCTCCATCGGCAAGCTGCCTTGTGAGTTGTGCCTTTGGGCATGCCCACAGCTGAAGACTGAGTTGCAGGACCCTTGCCCCTCTGCGACGACATATCCATTGACCTAGACCTCGGGCCGCCCGCGTCGTGGCTCGTGGTTTGCAGTTGGTGGAGCTTGCTTCATTACACGAGCTCTCCTTCTCAACCACAATCATTCACGAGGCCCGACCAAGACTTGACTCGTAGCCTTGGCAAATGTTACCCCTGGCCCTGGCCATACTCTTACGACCGCCGGCTGTACTCTGCCCACTCACGAAGCCATGGAAGCGCACCTCATTGGGCTACTTTCACCTCACACTGTAAGCCGTCCGAGGAGGGTCGTGGCCACGACAACTATGGCGCATCTCTAGAGCGTTCGAGTGCCCACAGAGTAAGGCTGACGTACCTTCGAGATGAAAGGACCGGCCACAGTTTGTTCCTGACTCGTTCACCGTGCTTCTTCTGTTCCTGATGTATCTTGTCACCATCCATTGAGCGGACCAAGTCCGGTGGCTACGTGGGCAGCTCGCTCTCCTATCAACCCTGCTTTCAAGCATATTGTAACTTCTTCAGCAAGCGCCTAGGGGATTTTCACAATCCTTGTAGTACCCTGAAAGGGGTCGTACAGGGCGACATTGTTCATAACGGTTTTGCTTCGTCGACACAACGGTTGGATGGCTGCTTACCCATTCCAAGAGTGCTCACTGACAAAACCATATTCAAGTGCGACTTCTGGAACTGTTGTGCTGGAGATCAATCTTATCTCAGCAGCGCAGTCAGAATGTATCTATGTTATCGGTAAGGCATGTGTGTCTACAGGCTCTTACCACGAACCGTGAAAGCCAGTGTCTGCCTGGGTCCAGCTCGCCCATGTCAATCGTAACTTGTATGTCCGAGACTCTGGTGCTAGAGAACGCCGCGCCGTTGCCGGGCATAGAACAGCACCCTTGTAATGGAACAAATCCGGATCGACAGACAATTCCTGAGCGACAGTCTGGCTCCGCTGTTTCGTTTCATCTTCTCGACTACATGCCACGTGCTGTGCAGGGACGAAGCCGCTCATTGCAACTAGCTAAAGGCACAGCTCGAAAATCGCGTCGTAACTTGCATCTAGCATGCCGATGACTTCAAAGAGCGCTAGACCTTAGAGCAGGGGCGTCATGGGACTACTTCGTACCTATGTAAAACTAAGATTTGTCGATCGCTCGGCAGTTCAATGGTTCATATCCTCGGTATGCCGGTGTTCTTGGCAGGCCATTCGGAGGGCAAGCGAAGTACAGTACAATCGTATGTCACGAACAAAATCTCCCACCGCATCACATGTTACAAAGAAGATTGAACACAATCTCGACGTTTCAACGAGAAACGCGGGTGTTGATGTTGGACTGCGTCTCGGTGATCTCATCTAATATGGCGGGGCTCCGGCCCGGCGTCCAATCTGGCCTGGCTTGGCGTGGACCAGGGTTTAGATGATGCTAACGACTCAAACCAGCAATTTTCTGCTCTCAGACCAAACGGTACAGCACTGCACTATCAGGCATCTAAATCGTCCGAGTTGCAGCGGCTCTTGCCAGCCGTGAAGCCAGCGCACGGTCTATGTTCCCCTTCTAGTCGCGTCTTCTCCACATCCACCGAGCATGTGGCCCTTCACGGGGAGCTCATCCACCCGGCCAGTGCTGCTGTCTCTGCGGTCATCCTCGGCGTTGATAGTGACGACTGCATCTTTTGCCGTCTTTACCGTATGCATGACTACCCCTCCTCCAACTGCTTTACTGGCTTCCCGTGTCTAAACACTTGCAAAGGATATCTTCTTGTATGCTGTCATTGTCCCTGTTCTCCCGTTCTCTTTAGAGGACCGGCTCGATGTTCCACCGCATAGAGGTAACTATATCAATGTGACGTGACCGAGAACCACGTGTATTTCTCGTGTATACCTTGTCTGAACTAACACTTGTGTCGCAGTTCAGTATTGGGTTTCAGTATCACTTGCAGTCTATGGTGCGGCTCTTCTAGCTTCATCCCGTACGTATACCGCAGAGGCCTACC
The DNA here is from genome assembly GCA_003012165.1 of Paramyrothecium roridum. Taxonomy (NCBI): domain Eukaryota; kingdom Fungi; phylum Ascomycota; class Sordariomycetes; order Hypocreales; family Stachybotryaceae; genus Paramyrothecium; species Paramyrothecium roridum. The sequence continues at coordinate 10,781 of PXOD01000492.1, forward strand.
GATAAGCCTACGCATATTGATGTTGTGTCACAGCTATATGGGGCCTGTTCGCCGACCGCATTCAAAACAGACGGATACCGATGCTTTCAGGCCTTGTGCTACTTACCGCGGCCACCGTCTTCTTGTGTCTCAGCAAGAATGTCGCCATGCTACTCGTTGGCAGGGTACTGCAGGGACTTTCCGCAGCATTAACATGGACGGTAGGCCTAGCCCTCGTCATCGACACGGTAGACCGGAGCCAGATAGGTGTGGCCACCGGGTGGGTAGGCATGGCCACGAGCATAGGCGTCCTCATCGCACCACTGCTTGGCGGTGTTGTGTACAATCAAGGTGGCTACTACTCCGTCTTCGCCATGTGCTTCGGCCTGCTGGCAGTGGACATTGTGTTGCGTCTAGCCATCATTGAGACGAAAGACGCCCGACGCTGGTTGGAAGCGCCGACGCAAGATACCAACGCGAGTGGTTCTCCTAAGAAGCCAGACAATGTAGAGGCTGGGAGAAAAGAGGCCGTGCCGGAAGCTGATGGCGCCGTCGACGATCAAACGGTGACACCAGCACCAGTCCCAGCACCAGCACCAGCACCAGCACGAAGCCTCAGCCTGCGGCCCATGCTACAGCTGCTCCGTAAACCCAGACTTTTGGCCGCGCTTTGGGGTACACTGGTGCATGGCATTGTCCAGACTGCGTTCGATAGCACGCTCCCTCTTTTCGTCGAGTCGATTTTCGGCTGGAACTCTACCGGAGCTGGGCTCGTTTTCTTGCCTCTTGTGATGCCAGCCTTCCTCAGCCCCCTCATTGGGTTCTTTGGCGATAAATACGGACCCAAATGGCTAGCCGCAGCTGGTTACTTCTTGGCGACCCCGTTCCTCATCTGCTTGCGCTTTGTGGACGAGGACAGCATGGCGCACAAGGTGATGCTCTGCGGCTTGCTGGCTGGCGTCGGCGTCGCAATTGCACTGGTCTTTGGTCCTCTGATGGCCGAGATCAGCTGGGCGGTCCAGGACGGCCACGAAGACAACGCCGTCGAGCCGTATGCCCTCGCCTACGGCCTATGGAACATGAGCTTCTCGGGAGGTACGCTGCTGGGTCCGATCATGGGCGGCATGATTCGCGATACAGCAGGATGGGGAACTGTGGGATGGAGTTTGGGGCTTGTAACGTTTGTGACGGCCTTCACGCAGGCCATGTGGATCGGAGGGCCCCTGTCTATCAAGCACAAGCGCGAAAATCCAGCGACGACTTCATAGAGAAAAATTGACTTGTACCAATTGGCATTTCGACCAGATGTCAGTGGTGGTGGCTGCTGGTGGAGCACGCACTTACCCGGGAGCGCTCATCGTCGTGCATTTATTTTACAGCTGGAACAAGCGAATGCACTAAATTTAGGCAGCTCACAATATATCAACGTTCAAATCGTCAACGATTGTTCCGCTCTTACTACCGGAGCGCTTTTATTCTGAATGTCATTTTGCATACCCGGGTCCAGGACCTTCTGATCTCATCCGTCTCCAGTACTGGCGCCAGACAATACGAGGGCCAACTACAAATCCGCAATACAAGGATTCATCCGCAACGTACTCACCATGAGCCAAGCCCACATCGACGAGCTGCTGGTCCAGTACCTCGCCCTTCTGGACGAGTACACAAAACTGCGTCAGGAGCTCTCGAAGCTGCAGGCCAGCGTCTACCAGGACATTGCCCGCGCCAACTTCTCCGCCGAGCGCGGCCTGCGGTACGGCCAGGATCACTACGATGACCGCATGCAGGCCCTGCGCCGCCTCGAGATCACCGCCGGCGAGGCGGACATGCCGGCCTTTGTCATCGCCAAGGTCGATTCCACGGGTCCTGCAGGCCCTGCGGAGGAGCGGAGCGAGCCTGCCAAGGAGGGGGCAGACGAGAAGCCCCAGGAGGGCGAGAAAGATGCTGCCGGCGAGACGAAGCCCCCCAAGCAGAGGAACCCGCTGCATTGGTTCGGCCTCTTGGCGCCGATGCCGCTGCGGAACGCCCAGGCCCATTCCATCGAGGCCGTGGAGCGGGTGATTCCTCGGCTCGCCTCGCTCAGCGCCGAGATGCTGAACCTCGAGATCGAGGTTGGACGTGCGCGGAAGAGACGGGCAAAAGCAGAGGCCGCTGCTCGTAAAGAAACCACCAACGACGGCAGCAACATGGACGCAGCAGCTACACCAAACACGGCTGTCGAGGCATCATGAAAAAAAAAAAAAAACTTCATTCATCACAGATATCAGTGTGGCCTTGTGCGGCTTACCACAGAAGCAAAGTCGTATACTCTTGGCTACTTGAGATATGCCCATAAACTATTTAGACCCTCGGCGAGGGTGGGGTGCGACCACACCGCTGCTTCGAGATCCCACCACTTCAAGCCGCCCATCATGGCCGTCTGGACAATGGACATGATCTCCCCGCCCTCCAGCCCGAGACACGTGAACCCCAGGATCTCGCCCGTCTCCGCGTCGACCGTTGCCTTCATCAACCCGCGCTTCTCGTCTGTCTCCACCGCCCTCGCGACGTAGGCCATCGGCATCGTTGCCGTCTTGACGTTCCTGTTGGCGCCCTCCAGGTCCCGGGCGTGCAGCCCGACGTGGCCGAGCTGCGGGTCCGTGTACACCACGTACGGCACGAGCGTGCGTGACTTGGAGGCCGCGGTGGTCGCCATGCGTGGGGTTGTGGGAGGCGCCGCATCGGGCAGCAGGTTGGTGCGGACGATGCGGAAGTCGTCGTACGACATGTGCGTGAAAGCAGGGCCGCCGTGACAGTCGCCCAGAGCGTAGATGCCGGGCGCTGAGGAGCGGAGCATGTCATCCACAACGATATGACCCTTAGGTGTCGTTTTGACGCCAGCGATAGATAGATTCAATGAATCGGTATTGGGCACACGCCCTGCAGCCAACAGTAAATGCGAAGCAGGGATTTCTGCCGTGCCAGACGATGTCTGAGTATTGACAACAAACGGAAGATGTGCATCATTCTTGGCGTCAACAGACTCGACAGTGGTCGACAAGTGAATAGTGATACCATCTTCCTCCAAAATCTGTCGCATGCAATCAGCAACATCCGCGTCCTCTCGTGGCAGGAGTTGCTTCCCCCGCTGCACGATCGTTACCTTCGCGCCTAGTCGGCGGAAGAGCTGGCCAAACTCAAGGCCAATGTATCCACCTCCTAGAACCACGAGATGTGAAGGGACATCGCTCAACTCCATGATGGATGTTGAGTCGAGCACTCTGGTTTTGTCGATGCGCTCAAGGCCCGGGATGGTTGGCCACAATGAGCGCTCTCCGACGCAAAGAAACACGGTGCCGGCGCCCACCTCCACTTCGCCTCCGTCCGTAAGCTGTACTCTGAGCATCCTCGGTCCTACAAAGCTGGCCTCGCCCATGAGGACATCCACCCCAGCGTCCTTGAGGCCCCGAACGCTCCCGCTGTTCCACTGCTTCACAATGTCCCTCTTCCGCTCCCGTACCCTTGCCATATCCACGTTGACCTTGCCATTCGTCTGAACGCCATAGTCCGAGCTTCGCCTCGTCAAGTAAGCCACGCGGCCCGAAGCAATCATGGTCTTCGTGGGCGTGCAGCCGACATTGACACATGTACCTCCCAGGGCCGCTCGCTCAACCAGGCCGGTCTTCTTGCCGGCGTTGGCAAAGGCCTTTGCGAGAGGGTTGGCGCTCTGCCCTGACCCGATGAAGAGAACGTCGTAGTGATTAGCCATGATGGAGTTGAGTTGTCGTGAGAAGAGATGAGGACGGGACATTGCAGCTTGTATACTCTTTATGGTAGCTTCGCAAGTGTCGGTAAGCTCGGCGACTTGCCCCTCATCCGGGAGCTATTGCGTCTCATGGGGTCGAGTATGATTTCTTACTTTTTTTCGGGGGACTTGCATTAGCCATACAAGATTTAGCTGAAGTTGCCTGAGAGAGCAAAGCCGTGCCACAGGCCATATGGAAGTCTATTCTCAAGCTTTGGCTAATCCTCCTAAAGTCTGGAGAATGTCTCCTAATACTTCTGCTAAAGCGTCTTGCGGTTTTGTCCTCTGGCTCAATTGCGTGGCAATGCCAGCAATGGCACCGATGGAGTGAGAAAAGCGTGATCGCATTCCTGTATTTGCCTTCACCAGCACTGCGCAGCAGAGCTGCAGGACGGCGATTTCGAACTCTCGAGCAGTCTCCAATTGTACTTCATCGGGGACATTCCAAGCGGCAGTGGCTGTAATTAGATCCATCCAGAGTTCAGCTGCACCACCGTGCTCCTGCTCGACAATGGCCAATAGTACACGGACAATTTCTATGCCTCTAGACGCACTATCTTCTTGCGATCTATACGAAGATTGTTGAAGCATCTCTGTCAGGTCCTTAACCAAGACTTGCCATCCGTTGTTATTCAAGAATAGCTCACGACCTTGATCCAGCGTACACAACGCCTCGAAAGCCACAAGGACAGGCGATCTGAAGTCAAGCGTCTCAGCAGCGCTAGATTTGTAAAGATCCAAGAGCATATCCGTGAGGCCCGTCGCTTCCTTGCGTAGGAGTTCGTTGTCATCCTCACGTAGCCACAACGATAATGCCCGTATAGCGGAGAGAATAAAAGGGTCATTATCGGAGTTATCCTTCATCGAATCCCAGACAAGCGTATACCGTGACCCAGTAGCTGTCTCGGCTGTGCCGACACGAGCATCCGGGTGCAGGCCCATTGCACCGGCAACAGAGGCGTCCCATCTGTCTCTCAAGTATTCGATAGTGACAGACATGGTCTCGGAAATGCCTTTCCGAAGCTTGAGAAGATTGTCGGGAGCCATCAGCAAGGAGTCCAATGACTCGTCGTCCAACGAGCGAATGAGATGGCCTATGAAGATGCAAATGATATCGAAGGCAGACGAGAGCCTGAGAGACAGAGCCTGGTACTCGGGACTGTTCAGCTTTTCGATTAATGTAGGAGCTGAGGAACGGATGTCAATGAGGAGCAGATTGATCAGGAGGTAGGCAAACGGCCTCTCCTCGGACTTCTCGTCGTGGAAGAGTAGCACGGCTGCGTCGGAAGAGTATACCTTGAGCAAGGAAGCAGCTGCATTCGTGTAAGCTGATCTTGCCTCAGGGGTTGGACGGCTTGTCACGAGTTTTTGAATACTGCCCACGACAGCCTTGAGCCACGGAGGCCGAGGAGGAAGAATCTGCTAGCCATTAGGTCATGGAATTGCATGGCTGCGGAGCGCTCAAAACTCACGGGTGATTCTGCCTGTCTGAAGAACTTGCCAAGGAAGTCGAGGAGTGTCACCGCATCGGTGTTGGTGAAAGACGACACTAGACTCTGGAGTGCTGTGCGCACCTGGGCCGACAGTTGTGACTTGTCGTCCATGACGGTCATGGCGTTGAGCCAGGCATAATACAGGATGTCCAACACAGTTCCATGCGCCGGCGCAATTTCTGTCAATGGGGTCAAGTCATTGATGCCGGCAAAGGCTCGAGCGCCTGGTTGAAAGCTCACGAGAGTGTGGAGCAGCTGTAGAACAAGCTTCGTCGTGTCTTCTGAGCTGCCCTGATGTTAGTGACCAGAGCCGGTGGCTGGATTCAGGAGGAAACTCACCTGTATAGAATGGCTCCAACTAGGCGCGGAATCCTGTCTACCAACTTCGGCTGCTGCTTGGCATCGTCTGGCAGGAGAACGGCAAAAGTGTGCAAAACAGAGACGACAAGATCAAGCAAATCCTTGGCATTCTTGTTGTCCGGGTTGGAGCCTGTACGCAGCAGTCTTTCCAAGAACTTGGCCGACAGACAACCCCAGAGGTCTTGGATAATCCCTTCGTTCTCACGGAGCTGTGGGGAGTTGTCGAGGACTGATTTGAGCAGAGCCAGCCCGACAAACCGCTGTGTGTCGTCTGGTGCCTTGAGCAAAGTTTGTATTCTGCTCAGACTGTTTGCGTCGGTTGCTGCTGTTCCAGGCCCCGAAGCCTCAGCAGCAGGTTGCTCCATGGTGCCGAGGCAGAGTGCACTGTTGACTTTTCTTGTTGCCAGCAGGGCCTTGAGATTTGATGCAAGCGTTGATGCAATGTGACTGACACAAATGGGCCCAGACTTTTGGGATGGTCGAGGTTGAAACAAACTATTGGAATGCTTCTATGCGTTTTGGGCTTTTGGTAGCAACTTGATTTTCTCTCATTCGAGGAGTTTGAGGAATGGGATATGAAGCATTCGACGTGGTGAAACCTCTTTCCGGTAACCTGGAGCTTTTACTTGGCGATGTCTTGAACCAAAACCTTTCCAACGGTAAGGTAAGTTACTGTACCTCACCTTGGTGGGTTCCGTCTGGCGACCACAGGCAGAGAAGGGCCTAAAGAACGTTCTACAACCATCTGTCAGTGGGCGATCGACCGCCTCATCGCCAGTGGAGACGTTCCACTATTTCCTGCTACGCTGGCCCAGGCCCAGGCTTAACGTAGGTAGGTACCCCTTGGCATTGCCGTACCTAAATCAACCTTGCCTGAACTAAATGTCACTGTAAGGTAAGGTACTCGTAGCCAAGAGTACCTTGACCTTGTGGGCCGGGTCGAGGCTTCAAGGTCCCCTGGCTGATAGCGATAAGGGGGATGGATCCCAGGGCCCAGGGCCCATGACGGAATCCAGGAGCTCCCCAAAAGGCCAAACGTGGATGCGACCAACCTTCTCCAAGCGACCGCCCCGAACGACCATGGGATGAGTCGCATCATGTCTGGAACCGCCCAACACGATCCATTCCCGTCAGCCTCGTCGTCCTCCCACTCGCCGCCCGCCCACACCCCCCTCTCCCTCCCCGACGACCGCGACGAGCTCGACTTCCTCGACGACGGGCCCGGCGCAGCTGACCTTGGCGACCGCAGCGTCCTCGACGACGATCCCATCCGGAGCGAGCTCGGCACGCCATTGTCCTTCAAGCGCAAGCAAAAGTCAAACGTTCTATCCGCGCCCTCGCGCCTCTTCTCTGCGTTCCTGCATCCCTCGTCGTCCACCTCGTCCCTGAGGGATCACGCGTCCTCATCCTCGCATCCGCTGCCGCACTCAGCAGCGCCATTTGCTTCCGCCGCCACCGCCTCCTCTTCTCCGCCACGACATCATCAACCAGGCGGCACTGGCGCCGCATCCAAGGATGGCGTCGCCCTGGACTGGTACGCTGAAGGCCCCGGCAGGCGTGTTGGCTACGAGGACTTGACGGCCATTGACTGGATCTTTGAGTACACAAAGGAGCGCCAGCGCTTGCGCGCGCTGTCGTCAAGCGGAAGCGGATTGATTGGCTATTTCAATCACCTCCTGGATGCGAGCCAAGTCTGGGTTGTTCTGCTTCTAACAGGTTTGACTGTGGGAGTTATCGCTGCCTTCATCAATGTCGCCACGGACTGGCTAGGAGACCTGAAGGTGGGATTCTGCTCTAGCGGCCCCGAAGGCGGTCATTTCTACCTCAACAAGAACTTCTGCTGCTACGGCTACGATCGAGGGTCGCATTGCGTCGGTTGGAAGACATGGGGCGAGGCTCTGGGCGTAGGAGCCGCGGCCGGGAGGTGGACCGTCGGGTACATTTTCTTCATATTCTTCTCGGTGCGGTTCTCTCATTTCACACCGTCCCGTCTTGATGTCACTGACACCCGGACCAGATCTTCCTAGCGTACTGTGCCGCGCTGTTTGTCCAAGAGTATGCCTTTTACGCCAAGCACAGCGGTATTCCTGAGATCAAAACCGTGCTAGGAGGCTTCGTCATCCGCGGCTTCTTCTCCACGTGGACCCTCATAACAAAATCACTTGGCTTGGTGAGAATGGCTCCTCTGACGCCCCAAGGCCGCACCGCTCACTGAATGTTGCAGATATTAGCAGTCGCCTCGGGCATGTGGCTGGGCAAGGAGGGCCCTCTGGTTCACGTTGCCTGCTGCTGCGCCAACATCTTCACTCAGCTTTTCAAAACTATCAATGGCAATGAGGGTATGTCGCATCACCCGGCAGGTCTGTGAACTGCACTAACCATGCCACAGCGCGGAAGAGAGAGGTCTTGTCCGCCGCCGCCGCCGCCGGAATCTCCGTGGCCTTTGGTTCACCCATTGGTGGCGTGCTCTTCAGTCTCGAGGTAGTCAACCTTCGACTTGTCCTGTTCCTGATCGAAAGAAGTGCTGATTCGTGTAGCAACTGTCATACTACTTCCCAGACAAGACCATGTGGCAGAGCTTCGTGTGCGCCATGACCGCGGCCGTGGTTCTGCAGGCCTTTGACCCCTTCAGGTCAGGGAAACTCGTCCTGTACCAGACAAAGTACAGCACCGACTGGTATGCTTTCGAGCTCATCCCATACGCCATACTCGGCATCTTTGGGGTATGATTTCACACTCAATGCACTATCCACCCAGCGCGCTAACCATAAGCCAGGGTATTTATGGTGGCCTGTTCATAAAAGCCAACATGGCCGTCGCCCGTTGGAAGAAGTCGCAGTCCTGGCTCCCCGGACCCATCGTCCAGGTTCTCATGGTCGCCCTCCTAACAGCCCTCATTAACTACCCTAACTTCTACATGAAAGTCCAGACCTCGGAGCTGGTCTCGAACCTCTTCTCCGAGTGCTCCCAGGTTCTCGATGACCAAATCGGCCTGTGCAAGACCGGCGCCGCCTCTGCCAACACCATAGTCCTGCTGCTCTTCGCCGCCGTGCTCGGCTTCCTCCTGGCCGCCATCACATTTGGCCTGCAGCTCCCCGCCGGCATCATCCTCCCCTCCATGGCCATTGGCGCCCTCGTTGGCCGCGCGGTCGGCATCATCATGGAGATCTGGGTGCACAACCACCCGGGCTTCTTCGTCTTCCAGGCCTGTGAGCCTGATATCCCCTGCGTCACTCCCGGGACCTACGCCATCATTGGTGCTGCTGCCGCTTTAGCTGGTGTCACTCGCATGACCGTGTCCATTGTGGTCATCATGTTTGAGCTGACCGGCGCTCTGACCTACGTCCTTCCAATTATGGTCGCCGTCATGATTTCTAAGTGGGTTGGCGATGCTTTCTCGCGGCGTGGTATTTATGAATCCTGGATTCACTTTAACGAGTACCCCTTCCTCGACAACAGCGAGGAAATGGCTATACCAGACATACCTGCTGCCCAAATCATGACTCGGATCGAGGACCTCGTGGTTCTCACGGCTACCGGTCACACCATTGAGTCCCTCACTCATATTCTTCAGACCCACCCTTACCGTGGTTTCCCTGTCATCTCAGACCCGCGCGAGGCTATTCTATTGGGCTACATCTCTCGCGCCGAGCTCTCCTACAACATTCAAGCTGCTTCACAACCCCCCCCGCTCGCTACCCCCCGAGACGGAGACCTTCTTCTCCCACCAGCCCCTGGCTGACCCCCGGACTACGCTTGACCTGCGTCCTTGGATGGACCAGACCCCGCTGACGCTTCCGTCGCGCACGGCCCTCCACCTTGTCGTCTCCTATTTCCAGAAGCTCGGCCTGCGATACGTGCTGTTTAGCGACCGCGGCGTCCTGCAGGGCCTGCTCACCAAGAAGGACGTCTGGTACGTTCTCAACGGTGCCGAGGAGACTAGGCGTACTGGCGCCTCGCCTGGCGGTGATGCTGGGCCTAGCGGGCAGGTGAGCGGCATAACGCGCGAGGATGGACCTGGCGAGGAGAGGGGCCTGTTGCGCGGGGACGATATAGGTAGCGATGGCGATGGATTAGGCGACGACGATAGGGGTTCAATACTATGATTTCTAAATGGTCGATACTGTATGATTTCCGACATAGACGGTTGTATTTTGGACATATGCAAGGCTTCTATGCTACCTGCATGGCGTTAATGATGAACAATGCTAGACTCTTTCAAGGTGGCGCTTTGCGATGTGAAATGCCCATAGATGAATGTTGTAAATATAAGAGGGCATTGCCTATCAACGTATGGCCCTCTCCGAAACTTAGTAATGAACATCGCAAACCACTCATGTCCCTCCTTATTCATGATGCCGCCAGATGCAGGAAAGCAAAGCCAGTACTAATGAACTCCCACATCGCCTCTAGTTCAAGCCCAGGTACAGTATGGTTAGCTAAGTTCAACCTAATACTCAAAGTCATCATCGACGGCAGCCCCCTTGTTCTTCGTCACACTCTCCTGCTTCCTGTACATTTCGGCTACTTGCCTGCTCGATGTAGCCTCATCCGGCTTCTTATCGTCCCTGATCTTGATGAACCGTGGGAAACGCAGACTGATGCCCCTGTCACCGGTCGGGTCAACTCCTTCCTTGGCGCCGGCCTTGTAACGTGGACTGAGCGTCAAATCGGCCGTCTTGACCTCCCACACGTATCGAGGCTCGAACCAAACGTCTGGCTGGTGCTGCCCGCCGGACGAGTGTGAGTAGAATGGCTTGGGCCTATCGATGGTAATCTCTGAGAGCTGCTTATGCAGATCCTCAAGGACCTGTTCAGAGAAGCCAGTGCCAATGTTGCACACCGTCTCGTATGTGTCCGAAGATGCATTGTAGCAAGCAAGCAAGAAGGCACCGTAGACCGAAGTACGCTTTCCCTTGCCATGGTAGGCTCCCAAAACCACCAGATCCAAGGAGTCGCCAACACCGGATAAGTAGTCCTTCTTGATCTTGAGAGACATTAGTACGTGATGCAAGACAAGCCTAGGGGGTCTCTCACCTTTAGCCAATTCCGACTACGTTTGCTCGGCTCATATCCACTCTCAGTGCCGTCCAACATCTTAACCATGAGGCCTTCGCACGACGCCTTCACACTCTCGTCGAGGAAAAGCTGGATCTCATCGAGCTCTCGGCCATCCATGTGCGTGGCGAAGGCCAACTCACCCTCAGTAGGCGTGAAAGCTGTGTGAAGAAGTTCTCGCCGCTCTCGCAGCGCTTTCTCTACGACGGCTTCTCCATTCAGGTACAAGAGATCAAATGCAAAGACGCAAACCTTGACCTTGATGTCCTCCGCCTTGACATCCTTCCGCTTGCGTGTCATGAGTTGCTGAAATGGTAACACCTTCTTCTCGGCAACATCCCACGCAACAGTCTCACAATCAAGAACAAAGCTCTTGGTATCCGGCTTCACCCACGTATGCAGTTTAGCAAGGATGTCAGGATACTTTTTGGACAGGTCTTCCGAGTTCCTGGAGAAAATGCTCGCGACACCATCAGCCGTCTCCTTGGCAGCGCCGGCTGCGGCTTGACTCAGGTTCTCAGCTGCATCTTTAGCCACGTAATGGATCTGGGCTCGTTCTCCGTCATACTTGTACTCGCAGGTAAAAGTCTGACCTTCGAAGCGATCCAGCACTTCAGTTATGGCTTTCGTAGGCTTGGCCAACATGGGCTTCAGTGGTACGCCGGGTCGAAGTTTGCAGTTCTCCCGCAGTTTTAGAACACCATGTTCGAGCATGGCCGGAATGATGACATCGTAACTCGGCAGTTCACTAGTCAATGTCAGCAATGATCCCATCCGCTGTGAATGTGTTGTCGCAAACCTGTAAACCGTCTTCAGAATCGACTCTCCTTTTTCCAAGTCCGCCGTGCTTGGAATCTTGCCCTTCTGATCTGCCTCGTGGCATACAATGGCCTGAGCCAAGGACACCAGTACTGTCCTCTCAGCAAGGCCGAGCCTTAGCTTTCCTTCCAGGAAGCGGACCAAGTACTTGGCCTCGCTCGGGCCGCCCTTGTCTTTGTTAATGTCGATTTTGCCAACGAGGTGGGCATCGGCTGACGACAATAGCTTTTTGATGCCGCTGACCTTCCGGCCCTGTGCACCGTTTCCAGTAACAGTAGCAATGTCCATCAGACCTTGATGTACGCCCCTCACTGTCAAAGGCTTGGGCTTGAACATGGTGGGTTGCGTCGATCTGCTCTTGATGGCCACCAGGCCAAGATCCCCAATTTCCTTCTGGTCAGCTTTGATGATGGGGAGGCTCCGCCCTGTCGTCTCGCCAATGGCCTTCATTATCAGGGACTCGCCGATCCCGAGCTCAATACCCGCGTAATCGGGGGCAAGCTTGTTGATCATGAGGAGAACCGTGGGTAGGAGGTCGTTTGGTGTCAGCCGCATAACCTGGCGTAGGAAGAGCGAGCAATGTTCCATGATTATCAACCGCTTCGTGGTCATTTCGATCAACGAAAATGTCTGGCAAAGCGCAGCGTATGGCACTGGTGCTCCAGGAGCCCAGTCTGGATATGGATTTTGGCTTTTGGACTTGAGTTGTGTTTGGACTTTTTGTCGTGCCTTGGCGACAACCTCGGGCTTCTCCTCCTCCGCCTCAACTTCCTCTTCAGCTTCTGAAGCTGATTCAGAAGCAACTTCTTCCTTCATCTCCTTCTCGGATTCTTCGGTAGAGACTTCCTCTTTCAATTTCTTTGCGTCTCGTTTCGATAGGCTCGCCTTCGCTCCACCATTGGTTAGATTCTCAGATTTTACTGTAGGGCTGACACTTGGTTTCGCATCGATGATCTCGTCTTCGTCGTCCTCCACCTTGACACGGTTTCTCCTTGCTCGTTTGGGAGCTGGGATATCCTCCTCCTCGTCGTCCACGTCATCTTTCAACACTGTCTCCGCCGCCTTTCGAGGGCTCTGCTTCTCAGGGCTTCGCGTCCGCTTCCTAATGTCTTGTGCTGGAGTTAGGAAGCATGCAAGTGACATATAATAAGGGGCACCTACCCCTATCAGGGTCCGCATTCTCCTTTGCGCTGGTCTCCTCTTCCGCTTCGGCCTTCACCTGCGGCTTCTTGCTTGCTTTGCTGGCAAAGGATAGCTTTGTTTGCTGCGGCGGCGGCGCACCCTTCGCACCAAAGAATTTCCTGCAGGAAAGAATTATCAGCACACCTGGCACGGGAACCTCTGAAGCAACAACAGCTTCGTCTACACAGATTGTTTTTCTGTTCACTTCTCTCCCTTCTCCCCTTCTCATCACGACCCCACGCACCCAATCGTCTTCTGCGTCGGCTTGACGTACCCGAGAGTCGCTTGCTTCGGAGCCATGGCGCCGAGCGAGCTTCTTCGTATCGTTGAAAACGTCCGAAAAAGCAATTGACGCGAAAAGTAAGTCGAAGCCACTTTGCTCGGGCCAGAAATGGGATTTTGGCGGTTTATGAGCGTGATGCAGCTGCTACGGACGCAGCTGGCACATTGCATGACGCGCTTCTAGGCAGAAGGCGCGTTAATTGGATCCACGCGAAAAAGGTAAGCTCAGCCCAGCAAGCTCCTGCGGCACGACACGCGAACCATGTCACGTGCACACGCTTCCCTCAGGTAGGTATTTGAGAGCCTGCAGCCTGAACGAGCACCACGTGCTGCTTTGCGTGCCAGCTGCTCAAGCGTGTCTTACCGTGTCGTTGGGTAAGGAATATGACCTACTAAGGTAGGCAAGGTAGCTATAGAAGAGCGACAAGCTGAAGAGGAAATCATGTAGACGATCGAATGAAATGCTTGCCTGGCCCCGCGTTAGGTTTGCAAATGGAAGGTTTGTGCACCTTGGCTTGCAAGTAACCTAGCAGTGCTCATCATAGAACGTATAACGCTTGCATTATTTACGTCAAAAAGAAATCGAATCACTAGGACGCAAAAAAGCGGCCCACTAGGAAACCCGGCTTTATCGCCCATTTGCAGGGTCTGAGACAAGCACTCAACATCTCTTCCCAAAAAGGTGCCGGGATACCAATGAATGATAACAGCAAGCATGTGGCATCAAATTCTAAAGGCAAATCTATCCAGGACAAACAACTTCGTAAACAGAACCAATTTCTATGATTGGCTTTAAAAATGTCCATTATGCAATCTCCGCGCCCCTCTACAGTAAAAGTATTATAGTACAAAAGGCGGAAAACAATTCCAGCAATCCTCCGTTCCAAAGGATTGCGGTTACAGGCTTGCACTTTTTTTCTTCTCAACTCCCTCCCAGCTCTGCAATTACTGGAAGTAGAAGTTCTCCTCGGGGGTACGGCCACGGATGAACTGGGGCTCGCTGCCGCGGACGTAGATGTCCTCGAACAGGATGACGGGGGTAGGCTCAGGGGCGGCCATGGCCTCAGCGGCGGCAACCTCCTCGTTGACGTGGCTGCGGGCGTCCTTGTCAATCTTCTTGAGCTCGTCCTCGGTGGCAACCTCCCAGTCCAGGATCTTCTGCTTCAGGCCGGCAATGGGATCGTTGGTGGAACGCATGCGCTGGATCTCCTCACGGGTACGGTAGGTGGTACCGGGGTCGGACATGGAGTGACCACCATAGCGGTAGGTAACGTACTCAAGGACCATGGGGCCCTTGTCGGCGGCGGTCCACTCCTTGCCGTACTTGACGGCGGCCTTGACGGCAAGGACGTCCATGCCGTTGACCTTCAGACCGGGGATGTACTGACCACGCTTGTAGTAATCAGTCAGGGCGGAGGAACGGGCAGCCGAAGTACCCATGCCGTACTTGTTGTCTAGAAAGTTCAATATTAATCTCAAGCTCCATATATTCGGCCAAAAAACATCAATGTAGCAGGCAACTCACTCTCGCAGCCGAACAGAGCAGGAAGACCCCAAAGCTTGGCCATGTTGAAAGCCTCGAAGACCTGGCCCTGGTTGCTGGCACCGTCACCGTATAGGATGATGCTGGCGTTCTTGTTGCCATTGTACTTGTGGGCAAAGGCCAGACCGGCACCGACGGGGACCTGAGCACCGACGATACCGTTGCCACCGTAGAAGCTCTTGGCAAACATGTGCATGGAGCCACCCTTGCCGTAGGCAATACCCTCGCGGCGGCCAAGAAGCTCTCCGATAATGGAGCGGATGGTGCCGCCTCGCATCAAGGCGAAGCCGTGGCATCGGTAGGCAGTGATGATGTCGTCCTCCTTGGTAATGGCGTTCTCGATACCGACGGCGACGGCCTCCTGACCGGTCGACAGATGGCAGAAACCACGGATCTTCTTCTCCTTGTACAGGCGGTCGGCAGCCATCTCCATTTGCCTGCGCGATTATCAGTATATGGCTCGGACGCCCCAGCAGCTGGAAATTCGCCGCATGTCTCGACCTACCTGATCAGAACCATATCGCGGTACATGTGCTTAAGCTCCTTCTTGGTGACCTCGAGGGAGTAAGAAGGGGGGTCCAGCTCGTACGTCTCGAAACTCTCGTCGCTCAGGTTGATCTGGAAGGGCTCATCGTCGGACTAAAACAGCAGCAACGTCAGCGAAAACGACTCCAAGAAAACTGGCGAGAGCAACACGTCTGGAACGGCCACTCATGCCGAAGCCTCCGAAGTGGCCATGAACCAGGTGTTGTGTGCTGTCCACTCACCTCAGGAACAGAATGCTTCAGAGACGACGAGGCCGCATCGGTGGTAACGGAGCGAACGGAGTAGGCGGCGGGCATCGGGGCCCTGGTGCGCAGAGGCACTGCCCTGGATACCCTAAGAGCTCTGGAGAACATCGCGACGACTGGTTGAGATGCCTCTGGGTCAATTGGTGTTGGCAAGAAGTCGTCGAGGAGACGGAGCAGATTAACAAATATTCCTTCGGGATAGGAGCTCCGAAATTTCGCGGTGTTGAGGCGTTGAGCTTTGCCCGTTGGTCTGGGCCTAAACCGAAAGCGGAGCTAGCGCGGTCCGCACGTGATGTTCGGCGGCTCCCCAACACCGCATTCAGGTCCCAAATTCGCTTGCATTGGAATCATCGGCGAATTTCGGGCCTCACCCCTAATCAGAGACAACTGAACCCCCAAATGGCTCATACTTACAGACATGACGCCTCGGTGACATTTCTGTCCCAAACAAAGGTCTACTTACGTGGGTCAAATATATGTGATATGTTTGTTCTGTCCTTATAATTTTGAATTTAAAAATAAGTAAATTTATAAAATAAAATGCTGCAAAGTAACACCGATATGGTCTGTACGCGATCATTGTTTATCGGTCGATCATTTTATGGATATTTACCAATATAGCGTTGCTATGAATGACTGACCCGTTCTTGAACATCTGTATTACGGCTCAATAGCCTCATCGTCCGATTTCTCCATAATTCATAGGCACTCATCAATGCCCAAACTCCATGCCATAACCTGTAGCTCCGAAGTCGTCCAGCCCCTAAATAATGAAATATGATATAGCTGTCCCAAAGTCATGCACTTCCGAAAGATGCAGCAACGCCGTGTAACATGCTTCTCGCAGATCCTAACCGCGGTCTATAAGCCTGGAGCTCGCCATTGTATATAATACCAACATGGGCAAGCGAATCGCAGCAGGCAGCTTCCCTGTGTTTGTTGAGATGACAAGGCTGTATCTGCTAGTGGCGCGTCCTATAAGTTTGCATTTCACTCCTCAGCGCGTAAAGCGCACGATGTTGAATTTCGAATCAAGGACCTTTTTTCAGTCGTCATGAAAGAATGTCGTGTTGCCACCTTGAAGGGGTGCCGTTGAAGGACCGGCGTCTTGCATGTCAACGTCCTGAGTAGCCGTGTCCTCGCTGTAACCGAGAAGAGAAGATGGAGCGCCCCGATAATCGATAGCCATGGCACTCAATGGACGATTCGGCGTCTCCTCGAGGGCCCGCTGTTGAAGGGAGAGAGGACGGTCGTAGATGGCTTCTTCTGGTGGCGAGAAGGACCACACCTGCCACAAGTTAGCTCGGGTACCATGAGCTCTGTTAGAAGAAACTTACCTCCATCACTGTTCGACCTTGTTTCAAGGCTAGAGCGACACACTTTTCTTCCTCGAATGCGACCCTCCAGACAGCCTCCCCTTGGGCAATTAGCTCTCGAACTAAATGACCTGTCTTCAAATCCCAAATCTTCACGCGGCCGTCACTACCACCGCTAACAACTCGGGTATCATCAAACTGAAGACTTGTGACGCTGTTATCATGTGCCGCTAGACGATGAATAGGGCACATCTTTTCCAATGACCAGACTCTGACAGATCCGTCCGAGCCTCCAGTTACAAGCGTGTCCCCTCGCATCTGGAGCTGACCCACCAGGGAGGTGTGGCCCTGCAGGATGGCAAGGCATTCGCTACGACCATATTAGTGTTTGCATAAGTATTTTTGCGAGAGCCATTTGCAACTTACCCCGACATTGGATCCCAGATCCTCACATTCGTGTCCAGGCTTCCAGTGACAACTCTCTTCCCATCAAAGGCAATGGCGTAAATTTGGCTGAAATGGCCCTGCAAAGTCTGCAAGCAGCGACCCTCTGATATGCTCCAGACCCTGGCAAAGGTGTCGTAGCTACCGGACACAACGATGTCCCCCTTGATCTCGAGACATCGAACGCTGGACTGATGACCCACCAGCACACTCTTGCACAGACCGGTGCGTATGTCCCAGACGCGGAGTGTCGTATCTCGTGAACCTGAAATGGCCGTGTTTTCATCGGCAATCTTCAGGCACCTAACCGTCGAGGTATGGCCACGGAGTGTATGTAGGCAAGCGCTAGAGTCATGTCAGCAGAGGTCGGCATTGTTCGCGACGTCAGGATGTGCCTTACCCTGTCTTCAAGTCCCATACTCGGACGTCCCTATCGCAGCCACCGCTAACCAGAGTATCTTCCCAGGGGACCATTGCCCAGACGCCCATCACATGTCCTTGAAGGGTGCGTTGCGAATCGCCATTGGTGTCAAAAACGTGGATCCTGGCGTTATCCAGAGCCACAATGATGTACTTGGGTGTCAAATGCAAGCTTGTTACCACGCCGCCCTCCTGGGTGATGTTTCTGGCAATGCTTGTGCCGCCCGACCTCCAAGCCGCTTCGACAAGGTATCTTTGCTTGAAATGGGATTTGTACGACTGCAGCTTTGGACGCCTGGAAGTGATGGCCATGTCATCTGTGCTTCGTGAGCCAAGCTGGAAGTTAGACATGGGCCGGGACCCCGGAAAGCTGCTGCTCGTGGGCTCGGATTCCATGGCTGACTCAATGGTGGGAACCTGGAGTATCGGGGTGCGGTTGTCGACTCCAGATAGCCTACGCTGGAAATCATGCTTGACACAGAGATTCTTCCAAGTCATGTCGTCGCTAAGAAGGTCTCGCCATCTCTTCGAAACCTGCGAGGCTCGAGCCAGGACCTTGGGATCGTCGATGAAGGACAATATCTGATTGGTCACGCAGGTCAGCACAGGCCACATCTGAGAAGATCCATGTTATAGGTGATTCCTTACCCGTAGGCACAGCTCATTGGGAAGACTGGTGAAAGGGTCCTTCTTTAGAAGAGGGCTGACAAATTGATGGACGAAGCTCAGCTGTTGGCTGGTGCACAAGTTCAACAAGTCTGCCAGGACCCGGGTCCGTTGCGGGCCAGAGCAGTTCTTGAAGTGTGACCGGACTTTGGCGAGGAAGAAGTCCTCGTCGTCGGCGGCGTCACTCCAGTCTGGCTGGCAGTGTGCCGGGCCCGGGGAAGCGGCCGGGGTCGGCGGAGGCGGAGGGGAGCCAGTAAGCTGCTGGTCAAAGTCGGCAGCGGGCGTGGACATGCTCGGGGTCGGAGGCCCTCTAGGATGGCGTGGCTGCGGCATCTTTTCTATGCGCTGGCTCAGCATGTTGTTTGCGGTTGTGTTGAGCGTCAGCTCCTCGCTCAGCAGGCTTCCTCTCCTTTCGGAGAAGCTCATGGGTCGGTTGTAGCCGGCCATGACCGAACGTCCTGAGAAAACGCAGCGAGGTGGTCTGCAGCGGTAAAGCGTCGAGGGACGTAATCGGGGGTTGTATGTCGTCTGTGGCGGTAGTATTGGGAACGGCACGCATGCGGGAGGCTAGCAAGTCTTTTGGGTGTGGACGGGGCTTTAGCGGCCTAGGAGAGACAAAAGGTCGAAGTGTCAGCCAGCGAGTCGGGGACTTGGGGTGCGGACGTGCTAAAAGCTCGAAAATGCCGAGGGATATGGGCGGGAGAGAGGATTTGGCGTACTGGTATTGAAGGGGGAAGTGCCAGTCTGACCAAGATAGTGTCGATAGAGTGACGGCATGCGAAAGGAAGGGAGGGGCCCGCTAAGGAGAACCGAAGGACGAACCTATCGTCGAGTAAAGCGATACCCAACCGCCACAAGCACAAGCCGAGTTACAAGCGAAGTAGAGTAGGAGCCCCGGGGCGCGGAAACGTCTTCCAGCGACGAACGGATGAAAGCAAGCGGATTGAAGTAGGTTAGGCAGTGTGCTTGATAAGGGAGAAGAAAAGGAAAAGGAAGAAAAGAAAAAAAAAGGCAGTAGACGTCGTCGCAAGGTTACTGCCTGCCCTTGACTTCCTCTTTCTGCAATCCCTGGCGAACGTCGGAGACAGGAAAGAGTAGTGGTTGTCTCCAGTCGCAGAGTCCGGCGTGCAAAGGGGATTGAATGATCAATGGACTGAGCGACTGACTGTCCGACCCCAGAAGCCAGAACCCAGAAGGGGGGGGGAGGGGGGTGTAGTACGAGAGAATTGGTGGAGACCGGCGTCGACAGTCCAAGTTTATTAGCAGACAGGTTCCAGGTTCAGTCCTCTTTTTTTCCCCTCTACGCCGGGTTTGGCACAGGGAGGGGAGGGGGGCGGGACCTGTTGCAAACTGATTATAAGGCTGATTAGCAGGCGGTATTTCTGCTCGTGCCTCGTAGCGTACCTGTAAGGTAGGTAAGGTGCAATGAAGGATGGGGCTATTTATTGCCTGGCACCTACTTACCTTAGGTACCTACCTATAGTATACCTAGGACACAATACGAGGACGAGCCTCGAGGCAGGGATGAAAAGAAGGCGACGGACGCAGTGTCAATAGAGCGACCGGAAGCGACACTTGACTTCAACATGGAAAACGAAAAGGGCTGAGGGGGGGGGGCCCAACCCAAAGGCGTCCGTCGCAGCAAGCAAGAA
>PXOD01000493.1:0-56949 GCA_003012165.1 Paramyrothecium roridum
TGGTACCGAAGGCTGCCGTGGCTCCTAGTACGGGTAGATTCGCAGGTCCCGACGCGCCATCGCCGTGCCCGCTCTCTCTTTGACCAGCGGCCGGTCGATGCTTCGTAGGGGAAGGGGGGCTTCCACGATTATCATAATGGCACATGCTATCGACAGCCAGCCATGGTAGGTACCTGGCCGTGCCTGACGTTGACACCCCCTCCTCCCCCCCCCCCCCAAGAAAATCCCAGGACCCTCTTGGTTGCCTTCTGTACCTTGCGGATACTTCGCCACCGCTTGGCGTGCTTCTAGCAGGCCACCTACCACTAGATTCCTTTGCCTTGCCCGACTTTCAGGTGCCGCACACCACTGTTCCCCAGGTGCCTAGCGCCCTTTTTTGTTATTCCTGGCTGCCCGGTAGGTTGTACCTGGCGCACACCAAGGTAAGGGGTACCTCGTCTTTCCATCCTCCTAGCGCATTCAGCTGCCCATAGCTTCATCCCTTGTCTCCTCTTTTCGTCGCTTTTGGTGTGCCCGCCCCTTGCGTCTACTGGGTTTTTAGTGGTGCTGGGTCTCGATCTCATTGCTCCATTAACTCCGGAGGCGTCCTTCCCCCCTCCCCTTCGCCCAAGGTCAATTGCGAATACAGACAACGATTCGTGGCGACCGTACGATACCGTATACTGGACGGACAGACGCCAGGCCAGAGACTTCAAATACTGCAAGAGGCAAGGCAGGGAAGCTACACCACTTACACACGAAGTTTGTACCCAGGAGCCAAGTACATGATTCAACTGGCTGCTTGGCAGGAGAGCTACCATGCCGTGAGAGTTTGGGAAAGAGCCAAATGCGTGTCGTTGTCTGTGCCTTTCCCAATGTATCCATACGTACATCCCGTTCCATCCAATCCCTCCATCCATCCACCAATCCATCCATCCATCCATCCATCCCGGCCATGTAAGAAAAAGGTCAGCCTCTGTCACGCCGCTCGTACGTCCTGCCTCCGTCATCATTTTCCCTTTCGCCTCTCCTCCTCTGTCGCCGAACAGCGTCCCATTTTCCTTTACCTCGGACGGCGCCGCACCAACCTTATCACGACATCACCGCTCGCACCGCATCTGCATCTACTCATCATTTGCTTCGCCCGCGGCCGCATGTCTCATCGTCATCCTCTTCTCACGCCTGTCACAGGTACCTAGACGCCTGCCTACTCCTCCCCCTACTCCTTATCCCGGACGACCCTCGACGCCCGCACCTGTGCGCCGTGTTGTGCTGCGCTGTGCTGTAGCATAGGACGGGTCTCGCGCATTCGTCTCAAGAGGTATCCGAAACACCCACTTCCACATATTCCCGGTGCACGCGTGTGCTTGCTTTTGTCTCCGCCATCCTCTCCCATACTTTCCCGCACCAGCGTTGGTCACAGCGCCGGCCACCATTTCAAGCCAGCCTCACCCCGTGCCAAAAGTGAAGCGCAGCCCTTCTTTTCAGGTTGCTTTCGTTAGCTACTCGACACTAAAAAAAGGTACCTTCTGGCCCTGGCCGACAAGCATCGCCTGCACAGGTGGCTGGTCCCGCTCCCCGTCCCAATCCGGATCCGGACTCCACTGACGAGCGCTGTCTGAGCGAAAGAACAAATAGGCGCTCCATAGACATCATCGTTCTTCGCTCCGTCCAGTCAACGCCGCGCCGTTCCTGCTTCCGACATCCTCGTTGATTCACACCAAATCCGAGATTCCCATCCAGCCCAACAGCTGCAGCCTCTCCATATACGCATCCGCTGCTCTCGCATCACCTTGCCGAAGCTGACGCTTTCTTACGAGTCACAAAACGACGTCTTCGCGGGGTCGCCGGGACAAGGCAGTCCCCTCTCTCTAGCACTCGCCCTCCCACTAGCCGCTGGCGCCAAGTCCTCAACTTGCGACACTCGACTCGATTTTTTCCGTTTCGGAATGCTCTAAACTGGAAACGTCGTCTAACGTCCCTCTTCTACTTAACTCCTCTTGCTCCTCCTTGGGCGCAACTAGCTATCTGCCTTCCGCTGCGCACCACGGTCGCAAATCATTACCGCCTCATGGGGTCATTCTGAACTCGTCTCGACGAGCAACCCTACTGAATAACCCCTGACCGGTTACTCGAGTGTCTGAAGGCGCCTGACCTTCGGAGCCTCACCCTAGGCAACCCGCTTCCCTCGTCACACAAAGTTCCTTTTGTATTCCGGACACCGCAGCGCTCTTATTTTTATTGAGATCTGTAAGGCTGGGAGGCCCGACTATCTTTCGCCATTTTCATGGCTGCGACGTTCCAACCTGTCAACACTCCTTTCCCCGAACCCAGCACCGCCGCGATCATGACGCCATCACCCGCAACACCCCGGCCAAATACCGCACCTCACGGCGACGCATTAAGGCCGGCAGATGATGCTACAACGCCCACACGCGCCAACTTCCCAAACACCATGAATGGTCAAAAGCCACTTCCCACTAGTCCTTTTCCTCAAGCCGTTCAGATTCCCGACTCGGCCGCCAACCGACCCAAGCGAGATGATTCGCAACATTCAACGAAATCTTCGAGACGGGACTCAGTCGATGTAGATATGGATGACTCCGACGGCGAAACCGGTACTATTGACGAGGAGGGTGGTTCAGATGATGACAGTGTCAACGCCGACGGTTCGAGATCTGGTAAAAAGAAGAAGTCACAGCGGTTCTACTGCACAGATTATCCGCCTTGCAACCTTAGTTTCACAAGGAGCGAGCATCTTGCCAGGCATATCAGGTGCGACTTTACTCTTGGTATCGTCCGGGTACACCAAAGCTGACTTTCTGTAGGAAACACACTGGCGAGAGGCCTTTCCAGTGCCACTGTTCCCGACGCTTCTCCAGACTCGATAATTTGAGGCAACACGCTCAGACAGTGCATGTGAATGAGGACATTCCCATTGATTCATTAGCTGCTAGCGGCTCGAGATTTCAGCGACAAATCCGGACCGATCGAGTTCGCCAAGCGGGTAACAGGGCCAGAGCCTCAACAGGCGGCAGCGCCGGCGGCCCGGTCCGAGGACACTCCAAATCCCTTTCGACTTCAAGTATAGCCAGCATTGGGTCTGTGAGCTCTGTTTATAACGTCCAGCCAGATCCGCGGAGACGGCCTCCTCCTCTCGTGATGGCCGACCCTCGGCAGCGGCTGTCTTTGGAGTCGTACCGCAGCAACGCCGACAGCGCATACACTTCCTATCGACCTCCATCTCCAGGCGAATTTAGCACGCCAACTTCGGCGACATACTCTACTGGCCAGAGTAGCCCCCGGTGGTCTGGTATGGCATCTCCAACGTCAACACATTCGCGCACCCAAAGTTTATATGCCCCAGGTGCTCGTACGCCTGGCCGACGGCTGAGTGTGCCGTCCGGTGCCAATCCCTTCCAGTCACCGCATGGTTCAGGGCAGATGAGACCAATGTTTGGCTCCGGTGCCATCAATACCTCGAATATCGGTGCATACTCGCCTGCAAATAGCAGCCTAGTATCCTCTCCGACCGCTTCGACGTCTGGCTGGTCTGCTCGGAGAGACTCAACGTCCAGCGCCGCCGAAGAGGCCTGGCGTAGGCGGACCTGGCACCCCGACAGCCGTACATACGTGTATCCGCCTAACCCTAGCCAGCTGAGCAACGTCGTCAGTCAGTCGGTGCGCCCAAATCCAGCTCCACCAATCGCGAACCCTTCAGGACCTCAGGCTGGTCTGCGCCTGCCTGGCATCGAGTCTTTCGACCCTGTCCCCCGACGACCGCTCTCTCCGCCACGACGACAGCCTTCGCCTATGGTGATTGATGCTGAGCCCGCTCCTCGCTCTGCCCTTCAACCTCCTACCTTGGAAGCTACTCCTATTGATGATCGTCGAAATCTCAACCTCTACGACGCCAGCCTTCAGCGTGGCCTCAATCGGCTTGACATCAACCATACAACACCGCCTCGTGACAGTGCGGGTGCCTGGGCATCAGAAGTCCACAAAGCAGTCCAGGCGCAAGCGGAGCAAAGTCGACTTAACCCCCCGGTTGTTCGCTTCGAAGATCAGCAAGGTCCACCATATGCGAACCATAGTATGGGATCCAGCCGGTCTTTCCACCACCAAACAATGTCCGCGCCTTCCATCACGGCATCGAGAGAGTCCAAACGACATGGTTGGTACAATGGTCCCGTTATGCAGCAGAGGGAGAGTCCGCCGCAGCAAGGTCAACACGATCCGCGTGTGGCTCATGCTGACCGCATCGTGCATCCTAACTTCCAGGGCTTCAGCGGATTTCCAGGGCGAAACCAAGGTGCCCCTCAGCAGCAACAGGATCGCTCTGCAACCACGGACCCTCTTGGCCGCCTGGAAGCTCTCGTCGCTGTGGCCACTAGTGAGGGTTCCACAGCGACGGCGTGCTGAGAATCTGACGAGAATCTTGGATGCAAATGAGCCTGGAAATCAACTTCACTCGGCTCTAGCCTCTCTCTCATTCCATGGTCCATTGCACTCACGGTAAAATTCGCAACTGCACCTTACATGATTTGATGAATTCATAAAACAATCGTTCTCCAACATCGGCAGGTTTCGTTTGCATTTCTTTCAGCATAAGATGTCTATTGGATACCCTCTTTCAGCAACACTACTAGGAAATGGTTCTGCCCGTGGCTATACTCAATCTCGACTCTTGCATTTCAAATTTTGCGCATTGTTAAATCTCTCATCGCACTATCTGGTTTGGCCATTATGGCATGGTACTTGCTTTAGATCGATATCCCATGCACTCGCTGTGTCTTTATATTTTTGAGGTTTTTCTTTTTTTCTTTTTTTTGTTTTCGTTTGGGTCGCTGTTCATTTACTCCTTTGCCAAACTTGTCCTCTGGCTTTCCTCTACGCGTTCTTTCCATTACGAGACCGTCAGGCATTTACGACTTTATGAGATACCCATTCATTCTGGAATGTGGGGAGAGAGGGATACACCAGCTCTCGTGCAATTTAGGTTCTCATTCATGGATTTCTCTGAGAATTTGATGGGATTTCGTTTCAGGAAAGGGTCATTGTTATGGGACGGTCAATACCCAGGATTTATTTCGATGATCATGGAGCTGATCGGGTGGAATGGAAAGATACCCCTAATGGCGTCTGGGGACATTGTGTGATTATGTCATAAATATTCCACCGTGTCCCAGGCAAAAGCTAGGGTTTGGGTCAGGTAGTCCTGTTTTTTATTCTGAGCCATGCATGAATTTATGACAATTGATAGGCCCTCTCTGACTCTTCCGTTTGTGACACAATCTAGAGGTACGGACTACTTATAGCCTCTAACCGACGCAATCTTTGCCACTGTAAATTTGTACGCTGGCAATGAATGTGATGACCAAACCCCTGCTGCCTCAAGAATAGCACACATCCTACACCACGGTTTGCTTTATGCTGTAGTTACGAGATACGTATTGGACTTGGTATGCGTGATTCGTTATTTGGCCTTTTGGGGGTCAAAATTGTGGCGCTTGTCGACGACGTCAAGCGACCTTTGGTCAGTGCAAATGATCCATTGAGCATCCTACTTAATCCCACGGCCCGTTCGATAGTATTGAAGGGAAACTCTACGATCATAATCACATAGTGGGGATTTAGGGGCGGGGAAGTAACTCGCAAAAGTCCTCGTAATCGAACCTGTCAGCTTTGCTGGCACTTTATGACGCTCTTTCATTCCACACGAGAGACTGTCCTTGAAAAGAGCTGCACGGGTCCTGCTTCTACCATGACTGATTCCTTTGAATTTCTATGCTCTTGTTGCCGAGAAATTGACTTTGACTATCTCTTCCAAGATCTGCCAACGACTCGTGGACGTGAACCATACCCAGCACTAACGCTCGCGAGAGTGCAGCAATGGAATATTGAGACCTGTCCCCTCTGCGAATTCTTCCTTAGCATGGTATACGCAAATGAGAGGGACACCTGTGACTCTATCCTTGTGTACAGGTACAGCTCAGCTTTGCGGAATGCCGCAACCAACAGAACGCCCGGTGTCCCAAAACATGAGCCCAGGACGGCTCTGTCGATTGAGGCAAGCGGGAGTGGCCAATCTCGAAAACACGAGCCAATAATTGCGAACATTAGCAAACTACCAGAAACGCCAGCACTCCTCGATCGTGATCGCGTAAATTACTCAGCGCTCATAGTGTGGATTGATAAGATCAGAGCCACCCAGCGAGAGCCTATGGACGTACTACCCGTTGCCGTCATTGATTGCCATACGAGACGGGTCGTCAGTGTTCCTGGACCCTTAGATTATGTTGCCCTCAGCTACGTTTGGGGCCCAGTGGCTCAGGGCGCTTCTCCACGAGGCAAGACCCTGCCCGACAATCTCCCACTCACGGTGGAAGATGCCATGGCCGTAGTAAAAGAACTTGGGCTACGCGACCTATGGGTTGATCGTTACTGTCTGGATCAAGCAGATAAGACTGAGTTTCAGGCCCAGCTAAATCTCATAGCCGACATCTATCGGCATGCCCTGGTGACGATCACAGCCCCGACTGGCTCAGATGCAAGTTATGGGCTTCCCGGTGTTAGTTGCCGATCTCGCATCAATCAGCCACGTCTCATTCTCGGCGACTATACACTCTGGTCCTCGATGAGCGATCCGCGAGCAGTGGTACGCAAAAGTCCGTGCATGACTCGCGCATGGACCCATCAAGAGGCTATATTCTCGTGGAACTGGATCGTCTTTACAGATGAACAGGTCTTCTTTCAGCGATTTAATAAAGAGATGGCAAATCAGGAACGCGGGTGGAAAGTTTCATGCGAGATGTTTCCTCATGGGGGTCTTGGACCACAGTCGAACTGTCCTTTGCTGCAGATGTATGACAGTCTCGAGGGTAACGAGGGAGCCTTGCACATCTTGCTGGGCCAATACACTCAACGGAACATGACTTACCAGTCTGATGCGCTCAACGGAGCTCTAGGTCTGCTGAAGAGGTGCGGGAACGGGCCTTATCCGTTGAACCACTACTTTGGTGTTCCTATTCTTGGGCCAATAATGAGTCACCGGAAGATCATGGGACGCGATCCAACATGTAATTGGACATTGACGGAGGCTTTTCTGGCAGGCTTGTGCTGGACGTCATCAGAGAGCGGGCCAAGGAGGCCGGGGTTTCCGAGTTGGTCGTGGACGGGGTGGGAGGTAGTCGACAGAAGGCCAACTTGGATTTTATTGCACAAAGGACCGACATATCTGAGCAGTACTCGTGTTGAACTCACCATAGAAACCGACACCGGCATGGTTGAGTGGGAAAATATGTGCAAAGGCAAAACTTGGGACATATTTGAAGATCTCAGTTCTCTCCCTCAACACTTATACATTCAAAGCCCGACAGTCCCTCTCATAATAAGGAAAGACTCTAGATCGGTACAGGGCCATATGTATGGCCATGCTGCGAAGACCGAGCTTATGAAGTGGGTCGCTATCTACTCCAACGCCGACTGTGATGTTCTAATCGAGGTTGAATTCTTGGATGAAGCTACCGAGGCACAGCTTGTCGCTCAGGGATCCATCGAGCTGAAGGGTGTCCTGTTACGTGAGCTCGATCTGCAATCAGTGGAGGAGCCTAGCGCTGACGAGGGTTGGGCTTTTGCTCTTGTTGTGAGGGAAGATGCACACGGAGCAACGCGTGTCGGAAGTCTGGAGTTGAGAGCGGAGAACTATTCCGTGCAATGGAACGACAATGTTCATCACGAAGAGGCAAAGGTCGCCAGTTCCGGATCAACCATGATCTCGTTACATACACCAAGTGCAATATTTGCAGGAAAAAAAGCATTGGAGTGTATTGTGAGTAGGAAGAGCGACGCAGTTACGAAATTAACATGAGGAAGTTAGTTTATTCAAATAATTTCCTGTCTAGTACGATTTCAGGACCCATCAGCGCCCATCGATATGGTGCATATTCGAGCCGCAGCACAGAGTTTTGCTCGAGCGACAGGCTTGTGAAGGCCGTTCAAAAATCTTCAGGA
The DNA here is from genome assembly GCA_003012165.1 of Paramyrothecium roridum. Lineage (NCBI taxonomy): Eukaryota > Fungi > Ascomycota > Sordariomycetes > Hypocreales > Stachybotryaceae > Paramyrothecium > Paramyrothecium roridum. The sequence continues at coordinate 7,993 of PXOD01000493.1, forward strand.
TGTCCTTGTTTCCCTTCACCGCAGCAATGTCCAAACAGGTCCGACTCTGGTCATCCTCCGCCAGCGGATCCAAGCCTTGTTCCAGCAACCAGCGGAAACACGCAACCATGGCCCTTTCTCTCTCAAGAAAAGCCTCTGAGCAACGGAGGCGTTCGAATCTAGCTACCACGTGCAGCAAGGTTTCGCCCGTTAGGCTCCTGGCGAAGAAATCAGCGCCTGCTTTCTTGAGAAACTCTAGTGCTCCTGTATGTCTTTGCTCTTCTCCACGACAGTGGCGTTCCTTGTCAATGTGTTCAATCTGATGAAGCAGAAATGAAAATATAGGCGTCTCGCCGTTGTTGTTGCGGCCATTTATGGGTAGGCCAAGAGACACGAAGTGATCAAACAGCTCCTGTACGTCTTCCCAAACTTCTTCTCGCCAGCTTTTGTGGGCTAGCCATTTGGATAGGTGATGGAGCGCGTTGCTGCCATCACGGTCTCTCTGGTGAGCATCAACCCCGGCTTCTAGGAGTTCCCACAGGGCCTCGGTGTCGGGGCCGCTTGGCGGATGCCAAAGGCTTGAGCTCACTCGCCGCATGGCGTAGTGAAACGGCGTGTCCCCTGCGGCATCTTTCTGGTCGAGCATCTCGGGTGCCTTTGAGAGGAGTAGCTGCATCGTTTCGTATCCCATCAAAGACTGTACTTCAAGAAGTTGATGCAGTGCATTGCGCTGTTCGTGATATCGTGCTGTAATAGAAGCGCCTTTCTGAAGCAAGACTTCGACGGTAGTTGGCCCCCATTCCATACTGCCATCACTGCTCCCACTGCCCATCCTGCTCTTCTTAATCTTAATACCGCGTAGTCGAGCAAGCATCTCGTCATCCGTGACATCGTAAGTGTAGTATAATTCTTCGCTTTCCATGTCTGGATTTTGCCGACTGCCGCATGCTGAGAGCAGCAAGGTTCGCCCTCGAGGATCCCGATGTTCGAGGTCGAGATCAGGCAATTCCAAGAATGGCTGCACAATGCCACCCTGCTCGATTATTTCGTGCAGCACCACGACCTCCTCTGTAGAGTCTCCTGTCTTCCGTCCGCCTGGTCTTTTGAGTCTTAGGAATGGGTCTGCACCATGAGCTAAGAGCACTCTGATTAGTGGCAGATAGTGGTTTTCGAGTGTGAAATTCTTCTCCATTCTGGAGTTCACTGCAATCCAGCAAAAGGTGCGTTTCACTTGCCCAATTCTCCGAAAAATCCCTCCCCTTCTTGTGTACCAGTAGATCTTGTTCCCTCTTCTTCTTCATTTGTTGTTCTTCATCCCTAGATAGAATTTCCGGTAATATCCATCCATGACCAGATCTGACAAGGGTAGAGAGTATCGTTTCGCCTCCTTCCACCTCATTTAACCGTGGACTATGTCGCAGCAAGTCTCTCACAAAATTCCATTCCCGTTGGCGGAGTAGATCATCAACAACCGTCTTGACTGTCTTAATGGAGTCTTTACCATTCCACAAGTAATCCCAAGGCTTTGTTTCTTTGAACGCTTCCGAAAAGGCAGCCCATATATAAATGCTTGCAGTAATTATGTGAATGTCGCTGAATGGTGAGGCCCTATCATGACCATGCAAAGAATGGATATAGAGCTTTAGTTCATCGCTAGAAGCATAAGATGCAACAAGTGAACTGTTGCTTCCGTGCGCCAAGCACGCATTTCTTCTCTCAAGAGCTGTGAGCGCAAGTTGAGGAGGCACGCAACGGTGTATACCTTGTTGTTACACTCCGCAATGGCGCGATCAAGATTTGTACGTCCGTTCTCGTCCTTGGAGGCAATCATATCAGCCCCATAATTGTAAAGCATTGCTAGTATCTCTTCCAAGCGCGTGGGAACCCGTTTATCTTCACTGAACATCCGGGTAGGATCCTCAAGCTTGCTACCACCAGTACAGTGCTTTCCAATATCCTCAGTTGTTACTTTAGAAGGTGATAGCTGTTTCCCACTCTACGACTGCTTATCCGCGACTGTCCAGAGAGCCTCCTCTTCTTCAAATTGAGTGCACCATTTCAAGACACTTTCACGTTGTGCATTTGGGTCCGCACCAGCAGCGAGAAGGAGAGCCACAGTCTCCGAGACGCCAGAGCGGCAGGCGAGATGCAATGGTGTCGGTACGTTCGGCCGCAAAACGTCGTTGACATACGAAACAACTCCTGGTTTGCCAACCTCCGCCGTGAGGGCCTCCAGCAAGATACCCACAATGTTCGGTTGCCGAAACCTGACAGCGACGTGTAATGGAGTAAGGCCCTGCAGTGTAGGCTCCACTGGACTGGCCCCCCCGGCGAGGAGACTCTCGACGAGCTCTTCAGAAAACCTCGCAGCCATATGGAGTGGTCGGATGCCGGCATGGTCCTTGGGATCCAGATTCTGGAATAGCTCAAGTCTCTCAAGACACAGTTCCTCACTTCGGGTACATAGAAAATGTGATGGGGTTTGGCCTCTGTGATTGCGTGTAGCTTGATCATCCAAGAATGCTTGTGATTCCTCGGCAAAGGATTGGTGAAACTCCTTATAATTTCGTGCCATCATAATGTGAAGCAGTGTGTTTCCAGAATGGTCGGGCATTCTCTTCACAAGACCTTGCTTCAGAAAGTGCCCAATAAGCCTCATTGACGCCTTCAAGTCGTCGTTGTCAAGGAACGCGAAGAGAAGATTTCGCCCGTTGTAATCGACAACGTCAAGCTGAGCGCCAAGATCTATAAAGTTCTGCAGTTTGGAGAAAACCTCGTCCTCATCGCGGACAGAGAACTCTTTTTGAGCAAAGTAGTATATAGGGGTCCGCCCATCATTATCCCTGGCATTCAGATTGGCACCAGCGGCCACCAACCTTAGGGCTATGTCGTAGTCCTGTCCGAAGCCTTCGAGATTGTGCAAAGGAGTCCTTCCCTCGTTATCTACAGGATCAACCGCCAATCCTGTAGCAAGCAGCGCATCAATAGTTTCTGGCGGATGACTGCCATAACGCTCAAACCGGCTTGCGAAGTTATGTATGGCTTCCTTGCCGTCGTAGTCAGTCAGCGTCAGATCCGCGTTCAGATAGGCATATAATTTGACCACAGCCGGAGCACACTTGGCGGCCGCCGCTGCCAAAAAGGGCGTCTTGCCATCAGACTTCCGGCGGCAGTTAACATTGGCGTTTCCTTCTTCTATAAGAATTTTGACCATGACCTTATTGAAACACATGTGCAAGGGTGTGCTGCCATCCGGTTGCGTTATATTGACATCGGCTCCAGCTTTGATTAATAGCCGTACAAGACCGGGCCACCATTTCAAAGCGTAATGTAGTGCTGTCATTCCAGCCCGATCTTTCGCGTTCACATCTCCACCAGCCTGGAACATGAGCTCCAAGCATTCTTTCGTCAATTCTAGCTCACCACCTTGGCCTTCGTCATCACTGCCAGAACGACGAGTCTTGTAGTGTGATCCCCCGCAGATTGAATGCAATGCTGTCTGGTCAGCGCGTTCCCATTTATGTCCCCATCGGTTCCAGCCTGGGCGACCGAACTCTTTGCCCTCCCATGTCGAACGTATAGTTGGATCAGCACCGGCTTTCAAAAGAGAAATCACGGATTGAAGGTCTGGTTTCTTAGCCGCGATATACAAGGCCGTTTCTCCGCGCACCTTGGCATTAACATTCGCAAGCAGGTGCCGCAGTAAATTATCGATCACAATGGACGATCCGCCACTTGCTGCCCATGCTAGGGCGCGGTCGACAACTATTGGGTCTCTGATAAAAGGGATAAATTCCATAGCTGACGATTCACGTCCATTTTTCATTGCGTACATCAATGCGGGATGGCCGACTGTTGCCAGAAGATCGCCTTCTATCATCCCTGGATCCGGCAACGTTTTCTGTGTCATTGGGTCGACGCCAGCATCCAACAGAAGTCGAACAACTTCACCATGGTCTCGACGAGCTGCTAAGTGCAGTGGCTTCAGGCCATTGTACGTTGATGCCACATTTGGCTTTGCCCCATGTTGGAGCAGCGTCGCGACCACGTGGGCATGTCCGGCCCCGGCAGCTGGAAAAATTGGAGATTTGCCGTTGGCATCTAAAGCATTGACATCAGGACGGTCTGTCTCAATGATCCATGCCATAAATTGGCTGAGACCAAGCTTCCCAGCAAGATGTAACGGCCCCTGTCCATGTATCCCATTCTCGGTGAGTGTCAACAAAGCTTCGAGATTGCGACCAGAAAGAAGACCACGAATACTGTGGAGCAAAGCTTCTGATAGTTGACCATTTTTTTCTGCTTTGGTCGTGTGAACGTGCCAGTTTTCCAAGCAGTAGCTGAGCAGAGGATATTGCACGGGCAGGTTCCGGTTGACAGAAGGTATCACATAGCGCTGCTGGTTCCAATCGCTATCCGACTCGTAATCATCTGCGTCTGGTAATTTGACGCTATCCAAACATTTCTTCTTGAGGTAGGTCAAACAACTTAGCGCCAGCCGAGTATGGGTGGAGTGCATGTCTAATACGGGATAACTGTCCGAGTCGCTCGAGGTGTTGCGCGAGCCTATAACGCGGGTAGAGCCATTGAGGAATTCAGTAAGCGAATGGTGGATTACGCAAACAGTCTCATCGGGTAGTATTTCCAAGAGTGGTCCGCAGGCAGCCCGGACGAGCTTTTTAATGGCCTTGAGCCCGCCCACGCCTCGTCCATGCGCCACGATCCTGATCATCTCGGCCAATTCAAGGACCCTGAATGGCCTAGAAGCGCGAGTTACAAAAGAAAGAATGAGAAGCTGCTGTTCTTCCTGTATGCCGGATCGACGTGCATGTTCGCGGAGAAGGCGGCTGTACATGACATTCAGATCCTGTAATCTGCTGAGAACTAGTTGCACATCCACATTGTCTTCGAGAAGCGTGTCCATGGTCAATTTGGCATACAAGAATATCCCATTAGCACGACCTGGAACTGCTTCTTGTATCATACTGCGTTGTTCCGGACTGAGGTTTTGGGGCGAACTACTGAGTCGATGTGTAACGTAGCAAGCAATGTCCTGATCGATAAACGTTTCCTGGAGTCGCGTGACAAGGATCGCTTTTCGTCTCAGTGGCTGTTCCACGCTTGCCACAGGCCGGCTTGTCATGGCAACCTTGACACGTGAAGGGCGCCAACTTGCAAATTCCGCAAGGGCCTCGAGGAAACCATCGTTACCAGTGTCCATCTCGTCAAGTGCATCAACCACACAATATACCTGGGGCACATATGCAATAGCTGACTTAAGATATCCCCATAAATCTTCGATGGTGAGGCTGTTGAGTATTTTCTTGTCATCCACATGTTCTTTCAAAATAGCTTGTAAAGGAGGACTATAGGGAAGTATCTGCGCCAGCCAGTCGCGGAGTAGGGCGATAGGCTTGTGATTTGCGTCGATGATTTGTCGGAAGAAGAAGAACAGCACTGGGGCGTCTTCTTTTGAAAGCGTTTCTATCAGTGACGCGGCTACGACAGACTTTCCGGAGCCAGGGATGCCCTTGATCCAGAGCAGGCCTTGCTCGTCGCCGTCGTGCCACTCGTGGAAAGCTTTCGAGTTGAAGAACCACTCTCCGGTTCCTCAAAGGTGAGGAGCCCGATGTTTTGCATATTCTCCATTCTCCGCATCGTAGCTAGTAGGCTTGAGCCAATCTCGGATGATTTGTTGGATGGCATCTGACTGCGGCAGTATGTTTTGCTCGTTGAAATCGCTCACGTCTTGGTAATTCACGACGACTGCCTCGTCACATTCACCTAGTGCAGACATTGTGCGAAATCCTGAGGAGATATGTGTGACAAGGTTGAGCATGCGAGAATGAATGAACAACTAAAGCTCCTATTTAAAGCTGAAAATGATACGCTCTTAGGCTTCGGCCTTGCATCGTACCAACTTGGCTGGGCTACCTGGTTGGTTTGTTTACGTTTTTTTCAAAGATTACCTTGCACATCCCTGGTGGAGACACCAATACAAGTAACAAAGAAGCTCTGACAAAATTTATTTTGACTCTGCTCCTATGTGAGATGAAAAATGAGTCACACAAATAATACAATTGAAAATCATTGTGAATATAGTTGACACCTTGTATGTGAGAAGCTCTGATAGTGGAGATGGTCAAATCTCGAACGGGGGTCCTGATATTTTGTCGTGGTCGTGCATTCAACGTGCGCAGTGAATCACATACCGATGCTGTTTGTGACACGACCAACCGTCCTTGGCCGCTCGCTACGGCCCCCTTTGCAAAGCTTGCTGAGTCGATTCACGTGAAGCAAATGGCCTCTCCTCCGCCAAACGAAGAGTGCATACGTCGCGCAGGCAGTGGCGGTGGCCACAACTGACATGAGTGATGGCCATTGGAATTGTTCAGGGCGGTGAAATATAATTGTGGAACCAAAGGAGAGGAGCTCGAAGGCATTTTGCCAAGCAGCCTCAACCGACGAGAATGCACCACGCTTCTCCGGCTCAACCTCCTGCATATATGTGAGAACCTTCCGTGCACAGCTGATAATGAAAACATTTTCTCACCTCTTGTACGATGACTTGTATGCACAGATCAAATCCCCAAAGCCCCAAGCGACTGAGGATGGTACCACCAACCAAACCACTGGCGGATACGAGCGGTTGACTACGACACAACCAGAAGATGGATAGACCAGCCGCCAGCATGCTGAGCTGAAATGTGCTAAACCACAAGCCTGCTCTTACAGGCCCGATGGACCCCATGAGCCACGGTGCTACCCATGTGGCAAGGCCCTCGAAGCCAACGCTCACTGTTCTTGCGATACCGATGTGTGTGGAGTTGTATCCCGTAGAGAGAAGATAAGTGACCATCTGACCCGCGAAGCTAAGGACAGTGAAGTATAGCAAGGCCCCGGCAATAGAAGCCAGAAACGCATGGTGGCGAAGATAGAACTTGAAGTCCGCTGCAGTCCTTCTAAGTGTGGTCTTAACATGGTTCCAATTGTGGACATGCATACTGCCAGACGCGTCCGACGACTCAGGGTCGGAGGCATTCGGCAGGTGTGAGACCTTGTCTTCTTGAAGTGCAGACACTCGAGAGTATACCTGAGCAATAGCGAAGTACTCGAAGAATACTGAGGTAAAATTCATTGCGAAGTTGACGATGATGGCTAACTGCGTAGACCAGCCATCAATCAATGCAATGAAGAGTGGTCCAAGTAGTTTGCAGGCGATGTCGATGCGTCTCATCTGCGAGTTGAGGACTCTCAACGCTTCTTCGTCGTTTTCGGAGACGACGACAACCTGGGTTCGTGAGTGAGTTGTCAATAAGTGCAATGAGCGAATGGAATACATAGTTCTTACCCAGTCTTTCTCGACAGCGACGAGATTCATGATTGAGCATAGCTTCTCGACGCAAGCTAGAACAATGAGAAGGGCAAGCATCCCCTGCTTTCCAGCTGCTCCCAAAGACAGCTTTTTCGAAAGGGCGTAGAAGATCCCACAGGACACCGCCGTGGCGAGCCGTTGGTAGACTTTACAAAAGTCAATCTTGAATCCATGGGCCGCGGCTCATAGTTATGGTTATGGGACATACCGATAGAAGTCCTGACGACCTTCAACCGGTTCCCCGTGTCAATGTAGTGGCCTACAGCCGATGCGAATGTCAAGGCAGCCAGCCCGCGCACCAGCGCGTACACCGACATGGGCAGGAGCGTGCCGGGGAATATCTCGGCCAGGTACAGGACAGCGCCAAACTCGAAGACGCGGGAGTTCCATGTTGACAGAAAGTGCGAGAGGTAGAGGCGACGGGCAATCCGGGGCGCAACGCGGTGTGCGCTGACGACTGGGCCATGGAGCTCAGGGTTGGGCGGTGTCAGCAATGGAGATGTTTCGACCGGGCTGGACGCCATGATGTCAATCCACCGGTCGTGGTATTTGGCGACGCTGGTGCGGTAAGCAATTGCTCAAATCACTGAGCGACAAAGTCCATTGAAATCAACTGTTTGGCACGAGATAGGATAGGTTCTGCAGAAGTAGCAAGTGTCGCTGGCTTAAATTTGGGAAATGCCTGTTACGGCGGCGGCATAGTACGCCCAAAGTGAGTTGAAAACAGCGTGATTCGGGAGCGGGCTTCCCGCGACCCGACACCGGCCAGAGCTTGGCTGGGGGTGGCCGGCACTTGAACAAGTGCTTCTAGCACGTGCATTAGTGCGCCAGAGCAAGATTTGGATAAACTCCCGTCTGTTCTGCACCGGTCGGCAAGTACAGAATATTCAATGCTTTTTCTGTGAAAGTCATCCAAGTTGCAAGAGAGAGAACGAATTTGACATTATTTTGTGATAGTCATCGATTCTAGGACACTTCGTTACGTATTTGAGGTGTTGTTTTCTATAAATAACCGCTACGCTGCTGAAAGGGGGAGTTTTATCATCACAATGATATCCGCAATTTCTCAGTCATCTGTGCAGCTCTTTTGTCTATTTTTGCAATGGGCTGTAGAGATGAAAAGAGCATCTGTTCTCCCGGTTTACGCGGGAAGGAGACATATTCCCGTTAGTGGGGGCAGTGGAGGCATCTGCGAATGTTTAGGCGGAATGGGGTTGTCGTTGGTTGAGCTACCCTGGCGTTGGGAAACTCGAGAACGGAAAGACCGCCTGCTGTAAGAGTCACCCTTGAAAGTCTTGCGTCAAGACTCTTCAGATGGGGCTTCATGTCTCACTGATTTGTCTCAATTCAGGCAGATCATAACCCCTTGTTCCTTTTTTTGGAGTGGTCCCGGGATTGTCGGCAAGGTGGGGTAGCCCGTGGCGTTGCATTCCCGGCGTCATCACCCAGGTCACCGGCCGAGCCAAGCTTGATTTCTCAACTCCATCACCTTGTACACTTCAGCGCATGATACCCATCTTCACCAGACTCTCGTTATCCTGTAGGTTCTTACTGCGAAGCACTCAGGACGCGTGCCTATAGTCTGCTACCATGAAAACCATCGGCATCTTTCCTGCCTCTGGCGCCTTGGGCACCAGCACCTACACGCACCTCCTCAAGCAGGTTCCTCACGACAAGGTCATTCTCATCAGCCGTCACCCGGACAAGGTGCCTCGAGAATACGTCGAGTCGGGCGTGCAAAACCGCCAGGCCTCCTACGAATCCCTACCATCGGACCTCGAGACAGCTTTTAGTGGCGTCGACGTGCTCTTTCTCATCTCTTACCCCAGCCATGTCCACGAGTATCGCAGCCAGGTCCAGCTACCCGCCATCAACGCCGCCCACAAGGCCGGTGTCAAGCACATCTTCTACTCGTCTTTGGGCTTCGCGCTGCCGCATCACGACGACACCAGGGCTGAGGTGATGCGGGCTCATCTTGACAGCGAGGATCAGCTGCGCATGCTTGGGAACGCTGACAAGAGCTTCACATGGACAAGCATACGGGAGGGCCTGTACCATGAGTCATTCCCTATTTACACAGCCTTCTTTGACCCCAAGAACCCAGTGGATGAGATTCTCATTCCTCACGACGGCTCGGGGCCGGGTATCAGCTGGGTGAAGCGAGACGAGCTCGGCGAGGCCACCGCTACCCTCATTGCACAGTATGCCAAAGATCCCGGGTCATTCCAATACGTGGACCACTTGGTCGTTCTCACTGGTCCAAAAGAGTGGAGTTTGGGGGAGACGGTTGAGGTTCTGTCCGAAGTCGCTGGGAAGGTTGTCAAGATCAGAAACGTCACCGTCGACGAGTATGCGTCGCAGCCCCAGGTGCAGCAGTACTTTGACGAAGAAAAGGCCCGAACGTGGGCGACAGCGTGGACAGCAATCCGGGAGGGCGAGACGGCCTACGTGTCACCCACCTTGAGGGAGATTCTAGGACGAGAGCCGGAGGCGTTTGATGTTACAATCAGGAAGATGTATGCATCTTGAACTGAGATGTTGGCGAAAAATTGCATGTAAGAGCGAGATGGTGTAGGATGGATGGATGGAAGGTCTGTCTTGCTTGATCGTTTACGTCAAGCGCCGCTGTCGCCCAGGCGCCGGGGGATGCTGCGCCATTATTAGCACGTACTTCTTAATGACTAATCACTCTTTCTGAAGCATTCTGATACGACAAGGTACGCGAACCCCTTTAACCTGTGTACGAGGCGCCGTTTCATAAATAGATGGTCCGGAATATAATTATGCCAGGCAAGTACTGCACCACCGTAACTGGGTGCAGCGGTACTCCGGATCGTCCGGATCGTCACACAAGCGACCCTTGAATACGAACCAAGCCACGCTGCCTACGTCATGTGAAGCGGCAATCTTGCACTTCTTTCCTCTTCACGGCGCAGCAGCCTTGCTTACCTACCTACCTTACCTTAGTTTATCTGCTCGGTTGCTTGCGTGTACTTGATATCCATCTTTTCCTTGATCATCTTTTGACTCCATTAACTCGCTCTACCGCCGGCCGGTTTTCCCATCATCTCATCTCATTTCAGCCGACTCCCAAATCACACTCCATCGCATTGACTCCTACGTCTCTCGTTTCGCATCAGCTCCACCAGGAAAGAAAAAAAAAATGCGCTTCCAATCATTCGCGATCCTGCTGCTGGGCCAACTCGCAGCGGCCCAGACGACCACCGAGACGACATCGACGTCGACCCCGAGTGCACCCACGGGTACCCAGACGAGCCTGCCAGACCTGGTGAGCCAGATCGACGACTGCGTGTTGGGCTGCATCAAGAAGGTTGCCGTCGACATCAACTGCTCAGCGACCGACTTCGAGTGCCTCTGCGCCACAAATGTCCAAAACTTCAGGAGCTCGCTGCAGGGATGCGTGTTCAACGACGGTTGCAGCATCACCCAGGCACTTCGTACGTTTCTTCCTCGTGCTAATTCTCCAGAAGTTTTCGAGCCCCAAACTAACCGTCATTCTCTACAACAGGAAGCGCAGAGCTGATCGACCCCATCTGCCAAGCCGTCAGAAACAACCCCGATCAGGAAGCTGTCGCTTCAGCGTCGAGGCTCGTCGAGGAGGGAGGCGCCGAGGAGACTCAAGCCCCCGACGGTGACGACGGTGGCAGCGCGGCGTCCAATGTTGTCGCCAATGGCCTCTTGGCGGCAGTCGTGGCCCTCCTGCTAGCGTAAAGGTCGATCGTCGAATCGAAGGCGTGCGATTTTCATCGGATACACACATTGTTATGACGGTCCCATCGGACTTTTTGGGCCTTTAGACTGGACGGGTTTGGCGCCATGCATTGAATACATCGGGCTTGCATTTAGAACATTGGGTTACATACATGTGCAAGCGGACAGCTTCACGGGTACATAGACATCCTGTTACGCTCATCAGGAACAGATTGAAAGGGCACAAATCATATATGAAATTGAACTTTCCATGCTGGTATATGAATAAAGCTGAACACTAGGAAAATGCGTTGACGCTGACTGGGGCCCGTGGCCACCGAGGATTAAATATCTTGTAACAAAGTTGGATCAAGCAGGCTATATGCGCGCCGTGTTTAGAAGCAGCAGGTCAGGCAGTCCAAGCAGCACTCGCACGTCTCGCCGCAGAGCCAGCAGCAGCACAACGTCGCGATACTGTTTCCCGTGTCAGCTGAACGGAACGCCATTCGAGATCTGAGGCAGCACTCACCAGCCGTAGAGGCAGCCCTTGTCGTCCTTCTTCTCCTCAGGGGGAGGCTGAGGGGCATAGTGCATCTGTCCGAGCACGTTAGTCTATTGTTCGAATCGCACGGCACGCGGCTTCGTTGGCACATACTGGTTGTTGACCGGGAGGAGGGTAGCCCTGCTGAGGATAGCCTTGTTGAGGAGGGTAGTAGCCTTGGGGCGGGCCCTGGGGAGGGTAGTCGTATCTAGACAATGGACTGGTTAGACCTCTGGCAAGGGGATTTCGCACAGGCAGAGTACAGATAGGCAGAGAGACACTTACGAGCCTGGGGGAGGCGGTGGGCGGTTGTAGTCAGCCATGGTGTTTACGACTTGGAGCTACCGAAGATGGCTATTTCGTCTGATGGTATGGGAATCGTTTCCGTCAAACGGCAGATCTTGCGTGGGAAGAGAGAAAGAGAAAAAGCTTTATACTGGGAGTTCAGCTCCGTTGAAACCCCACGACCCTTCCCGCCCGTCGCATCTGACAGCCCCGACACTCCAATTTTTTCTTCTTCCTCCCTCTCCCTCCGTATCGGCAAGTCGCCCCATGGACCCTGCGGTTCTCATTTTGGGGATCACTTGTTCAGGCCTTGGCGCCGGGGCCGAGCCGGCTTAGACGGCATCGATTCCACCTAATAAGGCGTACGGCGCCAAGCCGCTGGCCCCTGCCAGAGGTCGCGCGGGACAACGTGGGCCAATGGCTGGCCTCTGGGAACCACTTCTGTGTGCCTTGGCCCTTGCTTGGCAGCAATTATCAAACCTCGAACGCTTGCAACGGCGAGAATCTCCTGGTCGGATCAGCCTTAGCGTGGAGCTTCTTACGCGTCAGCTCCCTCTTTTTTTCCCCCTGTGCTGTCTCTCTCTCTGTCACTCGCCTGTGGCTTCGGGTCTCCCGTGGCGGTGGGTTTCATTCAAAATGGCCTTTCCCGGGACTACTGGCACCAAAAATGGGAGCTAACAGCGCGCTTAATCTGTTCTATACGCGGGACGCTCTCTGATTGCTGCTACCGTAACCCTCGCGCCGGTGAGCCACAACCAAGTGAGCGTTCTCACGTGTTTCATAAGTGGGCGAAGAGCTCGAGTCAGATTTGTGGCGCCCTGGCCGAGCATTGACGGCGCAAACTGGAGGGACGGGGATCGCCTGATCCTTGGATGCATGAAACTCTACAAAGCCAATCAGCTGCTCCAGCAACCATCAATCTGTCGTGGATTCGGCTTGCGGCTTGCCCGCATCTGCTTAACTGAATTACGAGTGTAACGACGAGTTGGATGGTTCACCCGAGTCTCTCGTCCTATTCGACATTCCAGATTCGGGGTTATTGGACTACAATGTGGCAGCATTAACAGCAAGAAGCAACACTTGAAGAGCCTCAAGCTTCACTTCGTGATTGCCGCTTGCGAATATTGACCGTCAAATCGACCGTCAATGTCGTTGTTGGCAGGTCCGTTTCCATAGTGTTGCCACTCCTCCAGACGAAGATTGGCCAGTGGTTTCGGAATAATTTGTTTCCAAAGCCATCCGTCGCCAAGAACGGAAGCCGTTAATGAAAGCCAAGCCACAGGTAATCAATGCCAAGAGCATGGGCCCCATGCTCGACGGCCTACTTCCATATGTCGGACTAACCAGGTGTTCGGGGCGACCATTCCTGTGGAAGGGCTAAATATTGCAACGGCACTGCAAAGCAGACCTCTTACAGCAAATCCTGCAATCAGCACCATTCATCCATACGCTTCCCATAGTACACTTTGGTCATGACGTTAAGTATCGTCGCTGGATACAAATCAAGCAAACCCATCCCCAAATTGATGACGCTAACAAGCCAGATTGCATCCATTTCTTTCTTGCCTGGAGCCATCGCCCCAATATCACTGAAACCTGCGAGACATCCAAAATCGGAATCCCTACCTTGTTGCTCAAGAGAAGGCACCGCACATCGCCAGCACAATGCATGCAGGGTAGTCAACATCTCAGTTGCATGGTTCAACTTCAATAATGCTGCTTTGAGCGTACCAGTGGCCCCTTTGATCTAATAAGCTTGCAGGAAGACATAGCCGGGTTTTTGTGCTAGAACCCGGTTCGATGTTTAAGATTGTTTTCTTTCCGAGCTGTCTTTGATGGGCATCGTCACTGTTATGATTGGCAGACTATCGCCAGTCATGTGGTCAACTTTCCGACAACTATGTTCAAGCCAGCCAGGCAAGATGACCATAAGGAGGATACGTGACCCGGTAAATAATATCAATGTGAATAGATGAATAGAAGTAATAGAATACAGCAACAAGCTCAAATCCTTCCATGAACGGGACAAATACGCAGTGATTGAGCTTAACCTATACCTAGGTACATGCTCATACATATGCCATCGGCCACACGCACCAGAATTTGAACTCGACATACTTTCTGAAGGGTGTCGCTTAAGGCTTCAAATTCTAGGTATGGAGGCATGAACCTGACTATGTACTTCGTGCTCAGTCGGGGTAGGATGTAATATTATTGCTCTGTGATAAACATGGATTTTTAATCTTGAGAGACCTCTAGAGGTAAAATGCAACATGACTTTTGAGAAGTGTTAAATCCGCTGAGATTTTCAAGTATTCCTGGACTCGCAATCGAGTACGCGGGCATCATAGAGTGTACTATTGGGCCATCTGCAGTGAGGCATCCTATCTATTCTCAACCGAACTTTGCAAGTTGATGTGTCAGATGCATGTCTTCAATCATTGCTATACAGTAACCTACTATAGCCGAGCCGTATTTTTGATTTATTGGGTAGTCTAGGACATGAAAGTGCTTCACCGTCGATACCAAACACACCTGCTTTAATTTAATGAATATGCCCATTGTGTCATTGCAAGTGCCACTCAAATCAAGACTTGAGCCAAGATGGTTGGTCATCCTTTCCATTTGTGCCGCCGCCGCAGTCAAGCCTACGGCATCACTATTAAATGCTACCGAAGCTTCTCCACGTACGGGTTGCTAGGGGTTTCCAGAGACGGCAGGGCTCAGAACCAATTACCTATAGCCGAAACCTGCCGTGCCATAGATGGAAAAACAAGGTCACGTACGGGCAAGCCTCCAATCACGATTTCCTTTGTTTTGATGCAGAAATTTAGGCCTAAATTAGGCAGTGCAACACTCTGGAATTTTGCGGGTTTTGGCCGAGACGTAGGATTGGCAGGCGGATCTTCATGACAGCGGGTTATGCGATAAATTGGACTCGAGGTGTATATGCAAATGAGCAGGATCAAGACTGAGACTGTCTTATGTTTCCTGGCTTCCTCTTCAGATAGTAGGGAGTCCTCAACACCTCACTGTTTCCAATTAACCCACACTGAAGAGACTATGATTTCGAATCTACAAGTCCTTGCAAATGCCGACATTTCACTCTTCCCGAAAAAAAGACCATAGATTAGAAGATCGTCCAAGGAGATGCTAGCAGGTTTCATCTCAAGTAGGGAGGACCTTTGGAATTGGGCTTGTTAATGTCAAACACGACTAAGCGGAGGGCAAAGTCAATTCATACTGCGGCATCATTATTCGCTGACCACACGGTAGTATTTGCCTTTCTAGATGGAATAATCTCTCTCAATGCCCCAAACGGTTGTTTTGAACGTCTTACCTATCACATTCCGTAGCGACGTCAACCCTGCGGACTCATGTGTGTATACGTGGAACGACCTGGAAGCCACAGAATTCTGCAGAAGGAAATATTGCAAAAGGAAGCAAGGCTACCGCGCTGGTTATGATAGACTTGAATAGCCAATATTCAATTCGCAAGCCGATAACCCTTGCTTTTTCCACTTCCCGTCATTCTGCTGTAAACTCGGCCTCAAGTCGCCATCATGAGACACTGTTTCTGACCATTGGGTTGCATTGTATGGTTTTTCAAATAAAAACGAAACGTGCTAAGACGATCTTCCGAAGAAAATGCAAGAAACACTGTGCAGCGATGCAGAGACGAACCTTTTAAACAATGTCGGCTTAGTGGCCAGCAATCAGATGGTGTCTTTTCTGATCAGATGACAGTTCCTGAGAGATGGCAAGCAACCCTGGATTTCGAGAGCCAATTATGTGACACTAATCAATACAAGGCGTTCGCGTGGCTTAATCAGACCACCTTAGTTACCTTGCGCATCGCTGATTCTTTAGTCAGTTGCATCCGGCCGTGCCCTAGGCGCAGGCGTTGAAACACGCTTAGTCGATGGAAAATACAATGTGAAACATAAAATCTAACGGGCAATGCAAATCGCAGGAAAGCCGCGGCGAGGGTAAGGGGAGAAAAGGGAATTCAAGAGGACCCTTGGATGATCGGAGAAAAGCAACGGCAATAGAGAAACTTCGATATGCCGACGACATCATGTTCGTGCAGATCGGTACCTGCAGTAGGCAGCTGTACAGTAGTCTATACGGTGGAGACTCCCGAGCGACCCGACTCAGTTGCGCCGTTGCAGGTTTCGAGATTCCCATAATTGTGGAGGGACGCCTGACTTCCCGAGCAAGTAGGGCAACATTTCCTTGGCCGACGTAATTACGAAATGAAACATATGGCATGGTTGGGAGGAAAACCGACCAAGCTTCTGGAATACTGCGCCAAGGCATGAGACAGTGCCGGGATGATCCCGCGAGGATTAAAATTGCACGGCACCACTTGTACGACGGCAAAACCTCTCATTGGGGCCAACCCCTGGCTTTAGCACCAAAATTCTCCAGTTGGGCAGGCTTAGGCGTCAGACATGGTCTGTGATGCTTTACGAAGCGTTGGGCCTCCAAGGTCTATCCCGCGAGGCGGATGCCCAATGTTTACATGTCGAAAATCCGTTAAGAGGGTGCAATGGTGCCTGCATGTTTTGGGTTTTCCTGAAAGTGCGCGTTACATATCTGCACCATTCTGAGGATTCAATAGCTGAGCCTGAACGAGCAAAACCCCGGAGCTAAAGCAAGCCAAGAGTAGCTGCAGTTACCGTCCTTTCTCGTCAGCCAGCCATGGGTCCTCGACCGCAAACCCCGGGCTTTGCCCAGTTCGAGCAAGCCGCTCTCCACATCCTCCGTCTCATCAGCGACACACCTGGGCTCGAGAACACCAAGCTCGCCGTCGTTGGCGACCTGGCACTTCGCAAGTATGTGCCAGAGTGTGAACGCACCAACGTAGGTACACTCCAATTCAAGGGTCTGCAAACAAGAGCCAGGCTAACACGGCAAACATAGAGCATCGACTTTGTGATTAGCAAGTCTTCCTCTCCTGGGCGTGTCAGGAAGGAGATTGTTGGACACCCCATGAGCCCTCTCACCGAGAGGTCTGGCGTCGTCTACTTCCGGTCGCCCAACGGTTGGGAAGTCGAGGTGAAGCTTATCCCGGACTGGCTGTGTCCATACCTTCCTGCTGCAGCCCGCGCCGTGCGGGACGATATCAAAACATTGCCTTACATCTCCTTGCATGACTTGATTGTTTTCAAGGCGGACGCATGTGGGCTTCGGGATCACGATGCCGGAAAGCAGCAGGAGGCTCTCGATGCCGCAGCCCTTTTGGACTTGGCAACTGTCCATTCGCCCCTGCAGGTTGATCAGAGTAAGATGGATAGGATCGAGCAAGCGTTGGATGATCTTGTCGAGCACTCCCTGGTGGAGCAAGACATGATCTGGTGGCAACGACGCCTGGGAAGGGTTACGGACAGCCGGCAATCCATCCAAGCAATCTTTTCCGACCTCGCCGACAACCCCTCGCCGAGGCCACCCACCTCGCCCGGTGCCTCCTCTAGCCGCTCATCCATCTACTCGAGCATGTCGCGAACCTCGTCCTCTATGAGCTCCATGTCAGCATCTTCCATGTCTTCCTCCGCCTCTTCTCTCGCCTCGTCTGAGCCACGATCACCTGAGAAGAACGGCCGGCCAAGGAAGATGAGCGTCACGAGCAAGAACTCGCGACACAAGAGGGGCCCGTCCTCGGGCATGGTGCCTACCTTGACCCTTGACGCGGCAATGCTGGGCTTAGATATTGGACGAGCAGCATCTCCAGGAGTTTCCCTCACGAACCGAATTTGAGAAGGCACACATGGTGGAAGAGAGTAGTTTTGGGCCCGGTGTTGATGTTAAAGAGTTGAGCACACGGTGGAGACGTATTCATGCATTTTCGCGATACCCCTGGCGGTGGAGGACATTTGTAGCGTGTACAGTATTTGTAATGCGGTGGATTTGGTCACAGCCAGGAGTTTAGGATAGACAAAAACATACCCTTTGATAGATCTCTAATAGTCATAGAATTCTTACCTGCTATTTTGTTTAAGCATTGTGACGAACGTATCATGTCATCCATAGTATATACCTTCTAACATGAAACCAAGATGGTCATTAGTATAGAAGCCCTCGTGTGAGGGTGTGGTAGCTTTGCGACTGGAATCTGGCATACGCGGGGAACTCCGAACAAGATGGTGGGTGTATTTTCTATGGAGCCAGGCCCTCCTTCCACGATGAGAGATCAAGTGCCGTTTTGCCTAGATTCAAGCTTTATGTATATTGGACTGACGGTGGACCGGGGCGAAGTAGACAGGACCATACCATATGTGTTGCTGCATGGGCCTTATTGTTACATGCGGTGCCATTAGTGCCATTGCAGCAGCAGCAATAACACCACCAAGTAGTGGACCTCACAGCAGCCACTGAGGCAAACTTCCGTAGATAAGCTATGATTGCGAGGGTGAATTGAGTGGGTTATCAGATGCCGCGGTCGCATCTCGAGCAACTCGCACCCCGGCTCAGTTACTGGAAGTGGAAGTTGCAAATGCCGGGGCTAGACCTTTTCCAGGAGGTCGTGGACGGGCCGCTCCGAAAAAGGCATCTATGTTGAAACAGGTGGATTCCAGTATACGAGCAGGTTCACGAGCGAGCTTTTTCTTGGAGAGCATAAATAATGGCTCAGAGCATCGCTCGTGGATAAGACTGCTCGTCTTGTGGTGTTGCGCCTTGTCCCGTTCACATACTGCCCGTCATGGTCCGAACCACAGCCATCCTCGCCGCTGGCGCCCTGCTCCTCGGAGCCTCGGAGGCATGCCGAGCCACCCAGGAATACAAGTTCGAAGCTACGGGAGCTCAGGCTGTCGGAAAATTCTCCGCCGAGGAATCGGAGCCTCTGCGCCTGCTGAAGACCTCGGAGGACGACCCGGGAACTTGGGTCACGGAGCAGGAGAAGATCGACAACTACATGCTGAAGCATGTTCACTTCATGGACGTGACTGAGACTCAGGTGAGTCTGGGCATTCCCTGGTTGCTCTCAAGCTTACTGATACCGGATAGGACCTCGAAGAACTCGGAGCTAGCCGTCTTGCCAGCCTGACCAAGCGCCAAGCAGCCTACCCAGCACCCAGCAGGCAGGCCGTTGCCAACCCCATCATTGCCCGTCTTGTCCAGAGCAATGTCCAGAGCACCATTACCGGCCTGGCCAACATCTACAACCGATACTACAGGGGCACCTATGCCGCCACGAGCGCCACCTATGTCCTGAATGCCGTCCGCTCGGCGGCCTCGGGCAACCCTGCCATTACTGTCAGGCAGTTCACCCACTCCTTCAACCAGCCCAGTGTCATTGCTACCATTCCCGGCACTTCGACCGATAGGGTCATCGTCACTGCCCACTACGATAGTATCAACTCGGCAAGCGTTACTGGTCGCGCCCCTGGTGCTGACGATAACGCTTCGGTGAGTCTTCTTTTGCGTTCCCCATTGTGTGTACATCGGCATTAACACGGGGATTTTTTAGGGTGTTGCAACCATTCTTGAGGCTCTGAGGGCTCTTGCTGTCGCTCGATTTGCCCCCGGTAACACTCTGGAGTTCCACTTCTACGGTGGTGAGGAGGGCGGTCTGCTGGGCGCCCGAGACGTCTTCAACAACTATGCCTCCAACAATGTCAACGTTCTTGGTGTCGTTAACCAGGACATGACTGGATACTCGACGAACAACGTCATTGCAGTCTACACTGACTACGTAAGTGACTTGATGCCATGATGTACCCAGATACGTTGCTGCAAATTGTAGCGTGGAAGATTCACCCAGGAGATGCTAACTGAAGGGTCTCAGGTCGACGCCAGCTTGACTTCCTACGTCCAGCGGCTGGTCCCCATTTATACTTCGCTCAGGCTCGTGACTGACCGATGTGGATACGGTTGCTCCGACCAGTACGTTATCGTCCAAGCCTCCGATGTCAAGTATCAAGTTAGCTAACTGCCAAACCAGCGCCGCCGCTCGCGCAGCCGGATACGCTGCGGCCTATGTGTGTGCAGACACGATGTCTGCATCATCTCCTTATATACATACGACACAGGACGTTGCGCAGACTTCTTTCTACGCTCATGCGCTGCAGCATAGCAGGCTGACGGTGGGTTTTCTCGTCGAAGCCTCGTACTGGTGAAGGGACTTTGGGGGGAGGGGAACGATCATGTTGTAGCTACTTGGAAGAGCGCAAATTGTTACGAAGAGATGAATACATTGAGATGAATAGATTGAGTCCATCATGTCATTGTGTGCCTCGGCGTTCCCCGTGCGGCCATGTTGCAATCCAGGGTTGTCCCCACACAGGGCCCCGAACTAACCACCACCGTTCTCGTATGGCTGCGTCCATCCCAAGCCGTTTACGGCCACAGCACCATAAGATCATCCCGACGCTTGATTGCACCATTCTGTAAGATGTTGGGTAGTGCCGAAAAAAATTTCTAGAGATCCGATGCGCGATCGGCGCAGAGTTTATTAGTGGCCGGGAGTCGCTCGAACCGCTTCTGCACTTCCTGCAAACCACCACGTTTTCGGGGATTTCGCAATTTAATTCGCAATGAGTAACGGTCCTTGGGAGGAAAAGGCGACATTGTCGGCCGGGATCCACGATCCAGAGTCGACGCTGCCGGCGGCGCACGTCGCGGACGGCAACGATCATGACGGCGACCTGATCACGGCTACCGAAGAGCGTAGTCTCCGTCGCGGCTTGGCAGAGCGCCATCTTTCCATGCTTGGCATCGCAGGCGCCATCGGAACCGGACTTTTTCTTGGGCTCGGCTCGTCGATTCAAACCGGTGGCCCGTTGGGTGCGCTGCTCGGATATGCGACCGTGGGCTTGGTTGTGTGCGCGGTGCAGTTTGCGCTTGGTGAAGTCGCGGCGCTGTTGCCGGTGACGGGTGCTTTCGTGCGACATGCTGAATTTCTCGTCGACCCGGCCTGGGGATTTGCGATTGGCTGGAACCTGGTGTACGGCAACATCCTCTCGATCCCGGCCGAGATCACTGCCATCTGCGTGCTGTTCCAGTTCTGGACCGACATCAACTCGACGCTCTTCATCATCATCTTCATCGTCTTGACTGCTGCCGTGGGCTTTACTCTCGTCCGCGTTTTCGGCGAGGTCGAGTTCTTCTTTGCCCTGCTCAAGATCATGCTCGTCATCTTCCTCATCATCCTGGGCTTGGTGATCAACCTCGGCGGTGTCCCCGGCACGCCGCGCACTGGCTTCAGATACTGGAACGACCCGGGTCCCTTTGTCGAACACATAGGAACTGGAAACTGGGGCAAGTTCCTGGGTTACTGGTCCGTTATGACGAGTGCGGTATTCTCTTTCGCTGGCGTTGAGTCCATTGCCATGGCTGCTGCTGAGACGCGCAATCCATCACGAGCAATTCCTAAGGCCTGCAAGAACGTTTTCATCCGTATCATCATCTTTTACATTTTGGCCATTCTTGTGGTTGGTATGTTGGTACCCAGCAACGATGAACGCCTAGACGACGCCTACGGTTCTGCAGCTCAAAGTCCTTTCGTGATTGCTGCTTCAGCTGCCGGTATTCCTGCGATTCCCTCTGTTGTCAATGCAGTGGTGATTACGTCTGCCTGGTCCGCATCGAATCAGAGTTTGCTTTCTGGAAGCAGAGTCCTGTACGGTTTGGCTCTCAAGCGCCAGGCACCACGCATCTTTCTTCGCACCACTTCCTGGGGAACGCCTTACGTCTGCGTGGGTGTGTTCATCCTTTTCAGCTTCCTCAGCTTTATGAGTCTGTCGGCAGGCGCCATGACGGTATTTTGGTGGTTCGTTGATTTGACTGCTGCTGGTGTCCTTGTTTCCTGGTCGTCTATCCTGCTGAACCATATTCGGCTACGCCTGGCAATGAAGAAACAAGGCATTCCAATCACAAGCTTGCCTTGGCATAACTCTTGGACTTGTAAGTTGATGAAGAAAATACAACTGAAGATTCTTGCTAACAAGACTGGAATCTAGTCTACTCTTCATGTGGCGCATTGTTCATGTGCCAGATCATTTTGTTTACCGGTGGTTTTTCCGTCTTCACCAAGGGCAACTGGGATCCCGCCGGATTCATATCATCCTATTTGTAGGTCTTGCTTCGGCCCTTAAGGTAAATTTATGATGCTAACATGATGTCAGGGACATACCTTTGGTGCTGTCAGTTTATTTGATTTGGAAGTTCGTGAAGAAGACCAAAATTGCATCTTTATCCGAGATACCCCTTCATGACGCGATCAATAAGTCGGAGCAGAAACAAGAAGAGTGAATTGGTTAAACGCAAAATCCGAGTATTTTGGATGATTGTCGAGAGCAGACTCAGTCTGCTGAACCTGGCATGTAAATTAGAGGCATGAGCAGATATTGGTCTATGTTGTACAGAGCTTCAAATGCTCTAGAACAAGTAACGAATGACTAGTCAAAATAAGCTGGCACGGTTACAAACTCACCAACTCCCGGCTTAGAGACAAGCAAGAGTGTTCTGCATAGACTGGTGTTTTCCAGGGCATAATTTTATTATGTTCGCCCACCTACTTTGCCCTAGATATCTGCGTAGTCCAAGTTTGGTCACTTGGAAAGCCTAAGCATCTGACACAACCGTAAAGCTCAAATTCTGAACTAGTGAATTGAATTAACTTCGCCCTAACAGCGCCTAATTTCAGTGCTCTGCCGCTTATATGACACATTGGAGTCTAGAAATCACTCATGCTTATTTGTTGAACAGTCCTTAAGTATGTTCCGCGTTGTTGAATTCCTAATCTACGGCAAGCGTTGCCAATTTTGCATATGCTTCGCTTATAATAAAAGTTGGCCAGATATTGGTTTTATTTCTATCATATTGATTATACACCTGCGAACTACCTATTCAAATCGTAAGTCGGGGAAACCTTTATGTAACACTTTGCTTGTGCTATGTTATACCTCCCATTTAGAGCAGNNTCGTCGAAGGAGCTTTACAGAATAGCTGTAGATGTAATTGTCAGAGATTCCAGGAAGCTCGAGGCGTTGTTGCATGCCCCTTTACACAACTGTGACATTGGTTGTAAGGAGACCTAGGTGTCCCTTGAAACAGCCCAGAAAGAGGGCAATAAGAGCTTCTTTTAGAACTCGCAACGTGGTTCATCTTCACGTGGAGACATAGCATACGTTAGACGTACATAGCTTTTGCCTTCTATTGCAATCTGCTCTAATTGATCTGAGTTCACATTATATCTCGTGTAAAACAAAACCAGCCGTTCAACGCCCCCCAACCGCTACACTAAACGCCGGCCAAACGGGCAATGCAACCAAAACGAGCATTAACAAATAATAAAACAGCTCTGCTATTCAACACCAGACGAGGTCATCTTGATGAAACCATTGCCGAGAGCGGTCTTGCGACCGATGCGCTTGCCCAGCATTACACCAAGCGCTCCCGCAACAGCCATGGCCACGGGCACTCCGATGCCGACGCCAATGCTAACGTTTCGCGACCATTTCTTCGACTCATCGTGCGCGGCAATAGTGCGCTGTGTATCGATGAAGTTGACTGCACTGGCGTCCAATACGGAGAATTGGCCAGATATGTCGTGAACGTCCTCGCCTGGGAAACGCTCCGGCTGTCTAATGGAGATGAAGTTGGCGAGTTCCGAAGCAATGCCCTGGACCTCATATATACTCTTGTCCTCGATCTCTCTCGCCAAGTCGATGAACTTAAAGGCGAAGCTCGTCTCTCCGTTTGTAAAATCTGATTGGGGCTGGTAAGGATATTGTCTTGTGACAAGATTGTTGATCTGAAAGGTGCAAACTTACTGCGTTCATACGTGAAGTGCGGGGCGTTTTCTCCAGCGGCATGCGCCCTCCACCTAACGAGGACTGGGAATTTCGGGTCTGCCTTGGCCCAGGTGAGGTTGTACTCTTGCCTCCAGATCAAGGCTGCCATGCCGGAATTGCCTTCGTTGTATGGGTAGACGTGGTCCGGGTACACGCAATTTCCGTCATTCGATTGGCCATCGCACCATACGAATGAGGTCATGCAGAATGCCATGTTCGTGCATCGCTCCTCAAAATCGACGGCGAGAACCGGCTGCAGCTGTGATGCCAGCAAGGCGCCAAAGGCCAGCAGCGAAGAGAGTCTTGGGAGCATGGTTTCGGTGGGAATGGATCGCGGTTTGCCTCGCAACGGTAGGTTGGGGATGGCGAAAGCAGAAATGGCGACCGACCTTTCCGGAGGATCAGCTAACTATATGTATGGCCCGTCGCGTGAAGTGGCACGCCTAGTGCTTGTGCCCGCGCGAAAGGGGCCAGCGTTTCATGCTTAACTCAGGAACAAGCGAAATTGCATTAGCCACACTCTTGACCCCCTGCGCATGCATGCACGTTGCACCCCAAAGTGTGAGCACGACTGGGGTTGTGTGTGTCGAACTCGTCCCGCAACAGCCAAGCAGAGCTGGGAGCGGCATAGACCCCTGAAACAGCTGCTTCTTTTGGGCCCACAGAGCCACACCTCCAACGGGAGTGATTGGACGCACCTCGTATAACCCTTGGCGTGTTGCTAAATTTACTTAACCTAGCCCAATGGACAAAATCCTGCCAGGGGGGCGGAGTGGTTCCGAAGGCTTGACAGTCCGATGCGACCGCCTCAATCGGTTAGTCTTGTGCCTGATCATCAATACCAGGATGCGTCCTTCTTCGGGTCCGCCGATGAGAACGATCTGGTTCCGTTGCCCCAGCCCTGCACAATTCACCTATCTCCACCACACTTTGAGAGAGAGAGGATACCCTCATGGGTATCGCGACCACGTCGTTATGCGATGCCGAGCAGCCAGTGTATTCGTTACCACAGGGCCGCGATGTAGTGTCCTCATTGATCGGTAAGGCATGCCATGGCGCTTGTTCTAACTATTGAAGGAGTTTTCTTGCTCTCGTTCAATTCGTAATAAGCTCTATAATTGAAGCAATCTCAATTAATCGTGAACTGAATGTCGGATTGTTGTACCTAGTGACATTCCCGTCTGGCTTATCTCCGCCGCCCTCGGACGAATGCTTAACCTTCATGTGTCTACAGCCTTTATTTACGCCCTTTGACTCACCTGACATACCGTCTAGACGTCATATTGAACCACTGGGTTCAACCAATCCAGGTGCATAGTTCAATCTCTTAACCTCGTATCATCACCTGGGGATTGATAAACAAGACGGTTTGTACCATTTGAGCTGCCTGTATATCGTTCAATTGACTAGGCAATGGTTGTAAACCAATGTCTGGATCTCTCACACAAATAGAACACCACAACGCAATTCTTCCGAAAAAGGGGATGCGGCCAAAAAAAAAGTAAATAAACAAAGAAATAAAGACCCAGACAGGCATCGAAATTGTCTAGACCATGTGCTAGGCAAGGCTACCTTAGGCATATAACGAAAGTTGAGTCACAGTGATTCTGGAGCCGAACTATCCGAAGTCAACGAGAGCTTTTGAAGATAGTTCAGATGGCGTCGCAAGTAGAAATAGCTGCTCCCTTCCTCTTGAAAATTGGTCAGCTTGGCTTCAAATTCACATCCAAATGGACAACGAAAAACAAACCATAGGTGTTATCGTCGGCAGCCAACGCACACCACGAGCATGTCCGCAAATTGCCAATTTCGTTCTTGGCACCATCAGGCACTACCAAGACCAGAAAGCTTCGCGATCCACTTTCGACTTCAAGCTCATTGATATTGCAGCATTTGACCTGCCTTTCTTTGACGAGCCCGGCATACCATCCAAGATTCAGAGTGCTGACGATTACGTGCATGAGCACACACGAGCCTGGTCGTCGGTTGTCTCGGAGCTTGATGCCTTTGTCTTCGTAACGCCACAGTGCAATTGGGGAATTCCTGCAGGCTTGAAAAATGCCATTGACTATCCATTCCATGAATGGAAAGGAAAGCCAGCCATGATTGTCAGCTACGGTGGCCACGGTGGCGACAAGTGTGCGACGGCCCTTAGTTTGGTCCTTGGTGGAGGCATAGGTGTGCGCGTTGTTGAGAGGACAGTCAACTTGACTTTCCCAAACCGAGAATTCCTAGTTGCTGCAACAAAGGGGTGTGATCTTGGGCTCGACTCACACAGGGACGATGCACCATGGGCAGAACAAAGGACGGAAATCAGACAGGTTTGGGACGAGTTAGTGAAGATGTTCGATGCTCCAGATGAGAATTAGAGTTGGAAAAGGGACCGAATGCCGCATCAATAACCATGCTGTGTTGTTGCTTTTCACATCAACATGTTGTATATATGCTGAAAGACAAACCGGGTTATTGTAGTGATTTAGTATCCAAGGTTCAGGGTGGATGCAAGATCTCCCCGCTTACATTTGTTAATAGCTGCACCCCATCTGGGCCTTCCAAGTGTGGATTAAGCTGAAAGCGACTCAACAATCTAGCGAAGCTCTTGGGCATTATTTACGGGTAATAACATGGTTCAAAAGTATTCACAAGCTTGATGGTTCATATTTCCAGCCTCTTGCCTCCCTGTAGATGGTTGCGGGCTCTCGCTAGTCCTGTTAGTACTTGGCATATCTTAGCGTCTTTTATAGCGTAGTCATCCCCTCAATATCCGCCAAGTTGCGTTTTACTTCAACTTAGACTACAGCCTTCAGCGTCTTCTAAAACTTTCAAACCATTGACCACTGTCACAATATTGCTCATGAACTAAGCGACCAGTCCATGGAGGGGAGTAGGCGACCTTCGCCGCCATCTGGCGCTTCCAGGCGCCAGGCACTCAATGTAAAGACAGACACAAACACCGCATGACTGCATGATGCTAACATCTCCAGGCTTGTGACAATTGCAGGAAGCGCAAGACAAAATGCGACGAGGACAAGCCTTCTTGCGGGAGGTGTAGGCGCGTTGGCCTCGACTGCTCCTATGTCGAAACTGTTGCTGCGACGTCGGTTCTAGTCTAGTAGTTCTTGACCCGTTCCGCGCTGACTGCCTTGCAGGAGGAGCATTGCTGTACCTGAGCTGATCGAAACACTGAAGCAGATGGATGACAAGATCAGTGCCATGGCTGAAGTCATACAACGTGGTTCAGTCATCAATGCATCTGCCGCCGTCAGTCTTTCATCTGACCGCGGCACCGCTCCCAGTATTGATCAACTCAGCCCTCAGCAAGGCGAACATGGGCGGCATTGCGGCTCAATGCCGCGTGCCCATAATGATCCACTAGTCGAAGAGTTTTCGCTCTTCCAAAAGCATTTGACAGCGCCTCATCACATTCTATCTTGGCCGTGCTCAGCTTTGAAGCTAACAAATGCCGAGCTCCAATATCCTGTGCAATTGGAGATTCAACGGCCAAAGCTCCCTGAATGCACATCTATTCCTTCATTCGTGGCCACCTCGACCACGCCAGATCAAGGGAACTGGCTTCTTCACCTCTCCGCATCACAAATGTCTCATCTGGCCCACTTCTACTTTTCACATTTCCATCCCAGCTATCTCATTTTGGACGAAGGACGATTCTACTCGCAGGACTTCAGTGTGGCCACACGTACCAACTTTGCTAAAAGCCTCAATACATGCACTGTTCTGTTGGTCTGCGCTCTAGGCACCGTCGTGGCTCGCCACTCTGGACAGGATGAGTGGCTAGACTCGAATGGTCTGGAGTCGGAGGATGCCTTTTTTTCTCTTGCTGATAGCATGCTCCATAGTCTGGAGGTGCCGAATTGGGCCACTGTGCAGTGTCTCTTGCTCATGGGGTGAGAATTGAGCATCTCTCACAATTTGTGCCAGTACATTGTGGTAAAAGCTGATCGTGTTCTTGATTAACAGGTTGTTCTATTCAGCAAAGCTTAGAGTGTACGAGGCCTGGAACGTGATTCATCGAGCTTGCTGTATAATTACTCTTCTATCATCAAGGTAAGCCACACGAATTGTTCTCCAAATTTTAGGCACCGGAAAGCGCCTATGGGGACTGACATGGAATAGAGGAGACAGATTAGACTACCATCATGGCCAACTGTTCTGGATTGCATATTTGCAGGAAAGGTGCGTGAGCCCCCCCAAGCATTTGTGGTTACATTCTCTTATTCTTCTATTAGTCAAATTCTTGCCGAGTACGATTTCCCATCTAGTGGCCTGGGCAACCTTGTCAGCCATACACCATTGCCTTCGATACCTGATGACGAAATGGATGTTCAACGGGCACAATACCAGTTCTTTTTCCTTGCCATGATCTCAATGAGAAAATTGCTAAACCGCATTCTCTTTCACTTGTATAGAAGAGGTCGGTGGGGAGCCTACCGAGTTCGACATTGGAAATGCTGATCGGCGCAGAGACGAGGGGCGACGCTCAAAGACTCGAACCAACCGCAGCTGTCGACCCGCTGGAGATGTACTTCGGCACCTCTCAGTCCTTGACCAGCGAGCTTGACCGCCAGCTCGAGGAGTGGAGGGCGTGGCTTCCGCCAAGCCTGCAATTCTCCAATCAAATACCTGAAGTAGACCAGATTGACATCCAAGAGAATCTGTGGAAGCCTCGGGATACTCGCGAGCGTTTGAGAGGCCACCTAATGGCTCGCTATTACGCTGCAAAGGGGATTATACACCGCCAGTACCTTTTCCGAGTCCTTCACTCTGCTGACGAACGACTACTTTCAGAGACCGAGATAAATGGTGCATTGACAGCTCTATGCGCTGCATTTCTGTGCGTCGTTCATGGTGGGGCCATGAACGAGCCATTGCCACTCCTACTTCATCCTATCAACTCATGGAAGAGGTGCGTCCATTGGACCATTGGATTGATGCTTCTCACTAACGCCCTGATAGCCTCTTTGCGGTTGATATCGAGATACACTTTGTCCTTCCCTTCGACTCCCTGAGAAGTATCCTTCCTAGGAACTGGATCATAATCAAGGAAGTGCGACAGAAGATGGTCACTGATGGGGTAAAAATGTCTCCAACCATAGCACGAGATGCAGAGATCCTTCAATCATTGGAATTTGCGGTTAGTAGTATGTTGGGAGGAACAAGTTAACATCATTCTGTCCCTATCTATGATAAAGTCTTTTACTTGATCCAGTGGAAAGCCTCCGAGGATGTCCGGAACGAGGCGGATACGCCATCATCTCGAGAATGCTTAGCCGCGGCAACCCAAAATTTGCCGTCACCTTCAACAACCCATTGCCGAACACTGTCATCCCAGTATGAAACGCTGAATTTGTCAAGCGTGGTGCGGGCGGTGACTGTTTCGCCAGCCTTGACAGAGATCTTGTCCCAGCCCTTCAGTTCTCGAGGTGGCCGCGCCAGCTTAGGGTCTACCTGAGTCA
Source organism: Paramyrothecium roridum (assembly GCA_003012165.1). Classification (NCBI taxonomy): domain Eukaryota; kingdom Fungi; phylum Ascomycota; class Sordariomycetes; order Hypocreales; family Stachybotryaceae; genus Paramyrothecium; species Paramyrothecium roridum. The sequence goes on from PXOD01000493.1 coordinate 37,156, forward strand.
CGTAAAACTGAACGATCTCTTTCCCATCTCGAGACCCGGTGTTTGTGACGTCCACCTCGACTTGGATCTGCTCGTCGCTTGCACAATGCAATATTTCCTTGCTCAGGCGGATGTTTGCATACTCGAATGTTGTATAGGAGATGCCGGCGCCAAACGGAAAGAGTGGCTCAATCTTGCGATGGTCAAAATAACGATAACCAGCAAAGATGTTCTCGCCGTAATAAACCACGTCGTTCTCGCCTGGGTAGTTGTCATAAGGAGGGCTATCCTCAATTCTCACAGGAAATGTAATAGGTAGTTTCCCACAAGGGTTGACCTGGCCAAGCAGAACATCCGCAATGCAATTGCCTTGCTCCTGCCCCTGGTACCATGCCTGCATTATCGACGAGACCTCTGCTTTCCATGGCATTGTGATTGGGCTTCCCGTCTGGTTCACGACAATCGTATTGGGGTTCACCTCGCTGATAGCCCGAATAAGCTCGTTGGACCGTCCGGGCAGATCCATGGAGACCATGTCGCTCGTTTCAGTTTCCCACTCGTGGTCTTTACCAACCACTACAATAGCAATATCGCTCAACCGGGCCTGCTCTACAGCCTCGTTGAAGAAGGCATCGAGGTCTCCAGGATTTTCAAGGAAACCGATACGACCACCGTCCTGGACTTCCTCTCGTTCAAGCATAGCCATGTAATCCAGGTCATATGGCTTAGGCTCCCGACTTTGTGATTCTAGAAGCAGATCATATTGTCTCCCTGCCTCCATGTAGACTTCAACCCGTTCTTCAGGGGATCCGTAGCTCATAAATAGAGCGGATTTAGGCGACCACCAATGCCTCTCGATGTTGATAATGACCGTGCCGTCCAGAATCAATTTTCCAGGTCCACAGCTCGAGAGTGAGAACTGGTGCATGCCGGTCGTCTTTGGTGTGATTATCGATCTGCCGCGGTACGAATAGCGCTCCCCTGTTGTGAGTTCAGGGGGCAGCCCGTCATAACACACTAAGTTGGAGCTTGGGCGATGTTCCACCATGAAGGGCTCACCCTCATAGGACAGATTTCTCCATAGTGAAAGGATAAAGCCCGGCTTCCCTGTGACGGGATCTTTCATGACTGCTCCGCCTACCAATGGTAGATACCGATGAGTAAGAATACCCGGATGTGTTTGTACTTTGGCGGAGGGAAATCGGCGGGATACCTCTGTCTTGATAGAAGTATATGGTGTTGTTCGGTAATGCGGTGCCAAATTGGAGCTCCCGCCACCCGAAGCGACTGAGCGAGCAGCGTTGGGTCCAATTACCGCAATGGTCTTGCCGTTGAGGTCTTCCAAAGGCAGTAGGCTATTCTTATTCTGCAACAGCACAATACCTGTGTTTGCAATCGTTAGCTCTACAGTCTCCATAGATGGGAATTTACTCTGTAAATTACCCTCAGCCCCAGCTCGACGAAGTAAAGCACGATTTTCAGGAAGGTCGATGGCCTTCTCTTGACCCTCCTTCCAATCGGGGTCGTTGCTCTTCCCTGTCTTGTAGAGTAACTCAAGGACTCTGGAGGCAGAGTTGTCGATGAAGGCATCCTCGATCAAGCCTTTCTTGTATGCATCAATCAAATGCTTACCGCGCCTCCTTACCGGTCCCGGCATTTCCAAGTCCATTCTGTTTTGTTAGAGCCTGCTTGACAGTAAAAAGAGAGGCAGGGAGAGCTTACCCAGCTTTCAGGGACGGAACAATACTATTGGTACCGAACCAGTCACTCATTACCAACCCATCCCATTTCCACTCATCGCGCAGGACTTGCTGGAGAAGGAACTCGTGAGCAGAACAGAATGTTCCATTGACCTTGTTGTACGCAGTCATAACAGTCCAGGGGTTGCTTTCGCGAATAGCAATTTGGAAAGGTTGCAACGCTATTTCTCTCAATGGTCGATCGGGTATTTTCTCGTCGATGAAGAAACGGCGCGTTTCTTGATCGTTCGCCACAAAGTGTTTGATACAGGCTCCGATGCCTGCTGCTTGAATAGTATTGATGAATGTAGCGGCGAGTTTTCCGGTCAAGTATGGATCTTCACTATATGCCTCGAAGTTTCGACCACCGAGGGGAGTCCTGGGAAGACAGACTGTCGATACGTCAGGATTGCGTCCACCTACTATCAATAACAAAAAAGATCGAGCTCACCAGTAGGTCCCAGCAGGACGTCGACCTCCTTGCTCTTAGCCTCGGCGATGAGAATTTGGCTAACCTCACTAAGAAGGGCACTGTCCCATGTAGCAGCAAGAGACACACTACAACAATGGCCAGATTAGTCTTTGAATTTGAAAATCAGCGCCTGACCCAACAGAGACTCAAGAGCGCGACCCAACATACCCGGTTGGGAGGGAAGCTGCAGTAGTTCCATCCGTGAAGATACCGCCGCGGACGCCCACTGGGCCGTCTGAAGTTTTAATCCTGGAAATACCGAGTCGAGGAATGGCATTTGTTCTCCACATATCTTGGCCTGTCAAGAGTAACACTTTCTCCTCCAGAGTCATCTGGGCAAGTTTTCCCCGAGCCCAAGACTTGGCGGCATCTTTGACGTCGTCCGGTGCTGTAGAACCACCCCCAACAGCGGAGTGTCGTAGTGCGGTCTTGGAAGGCATCTGGAAACAAATTACCTAGGGCAAAGGACGTTTGACTGAAAGCAAAGACTCATGAACACAAAGATGCGAGTTATTGAGAATAATGAAAAACAGAGAATACTCGACATTTATATCCGAAGGAGCTCTCTACTTTATACCGCTCTATGTCTTTGCCCGATCTCCAGTTAGCGAGTAATCGAGGTGGGGCGTAGAGTCGGGGAGACACGGACTGGGCGTCCGATTGAAGGTGCGTGCAGATCCCAGTTCCAAGAGGTCCACCTCGATGACCCGTCATGGCCGTCTAGCAAATTCAAAAAGACCAAGGTCAGAGCCACTCATATACAAGTCATCGGCAGGCAAATCTTTGCAGAAAAAATTGTACACTGTGTTCACATTTCCTTCGATGGTACGAACGAAGGCATGGCCGACACCGTGAGTTTCGACACTCAAGTGCGATCAAGCTCGGCTCTTGAGGCGGGAAAGGTAGAATTCGACGAGACAAAGATTTCGAGTGTTCCGCGATACAGTCGCTGTAACCACGAATCAGCCGCTATAAATGTTCGACTTGGTCTTGACAGCCTTGAGCCACAATGGTCGCTGGTTGGTACACTGCAGGGCGCCGGCGCGCACACTCCTCCTGGGTTCCAATGGGAGACGAACGATCGAAACCAATACCACTCACCTTTCTCTTGGTCAACCAAGACGAAACTTATCGCCCTGTCAGGACCGTTTGCAGCTTCGACATTGGCCGCCTATTCTGCTGGAGCGTACGCGATGGCATTCGAGCCTTTGAAGTACGAGTGGCAAATCACCGATGTTATGTTCAATGCGGGTATAACTCTCTTTGTTGCGGGCTTTGGCTTTGCTCCAATGATTCTCGCACCAATGAGCGAGGCGTACGGCCGATACTGGGTCTTCGTAGGCTCTGGGATCGTCTTCTTCTTCGGCACTCTTGGATGCGCAGTCACCGACAACTATGCAGCTATGCTGGTGAGCCGATTCATCACGGGAAGTGGTGCTTCGGTATACGCGACGTTGACGGGAGGTGTCGTGGGTGATCTATATCACAAGCAGAACCGAAACACACCCATGGCGCTATATTCCCTTTCCATCATGATTGGAACGGGATTAGGGCCATTGGTCAGTGGTCCTGTGGTCGATGCAATAGGCTGGCGGTGGATTTTCTACATTCAGATGATTGCCATCGGAACTACAACTGCATGCATTGCCATGTTCTTCCGAGAAACTCGAAGCAATGTCCTGCTGGAGAGATTGTGTCAATCATTGAATGGCAGACAACTCAAAGACCACTCTTCAAAGCCAATTGCATTCTACACAAACACGGATCAAATTGCCAAAATCGGTGTTTCCATTTTGTGGCGCAGCTTCGCCTTCCCTCTTCGACTGTTAGTAACTGAATCCGTCGTGTTTTGGTTCTCCCTTTGGGTCTCATTTGCCTGGGCGATATTGTACATGCAATTCAGCAGTATTACAATTGTCTTCAAAAGTGTATACGGCTTCCGGAGTGCACAGGTTGGGGCAGTATATACCTCTGTGGTCGCCGCATCGATCATAAGCGCCCTGATAGCGATCTACCAAGATACCGTCACGCGTACGCTGGTCCGCGGTCGAGACATAGCAGGCTCACCTGAGGAGCGTCTGCTGCTGCCATGCTTCTTGTCAATTCTTCTCCCAGCTGGGCTGTTTTGGTTTGGCTGGAGTGCGAACGAAAATGTCACTTGGGTGGCACCTGCGGTAGCTATTGGAAGCTGCACTATGGGCATATTCAGCATTTACCTCGCTGTCTTTAATTACCTAGCAGACACATATCAACAGTACGGTTCTTCGGCATTGGCAGCCCAGAGTATGTGTCGCAATCTTTTGGCCGGAGTATTTCCACTGCTGGCGGGCTCCATGATTAGAAATCTTTCTATTGCAGGCGTAGGCTCTTTGTTGGGCGGACTTGGCCTGCTATTGACTGCAATTCCTTGGCTGTTGTTTCTATATGGCAAGAAAATTAGAGGAAGGAGTCCTTTCGCTACTGAAATGCATGAAAGATGACAAATAGTTTCAACTCAAGCAATACAACATATATTGCCGAAGACATTGACAGAAGTCGAGTAGGTGCTCCAATTGGAAATCAGCTTGGACCGCATCGCATTATTGAGTAGGCTCCAGCTTATAGCACGTCAAATCAGCTATGAACTATAACAAAAAGGCCTGGCGTTGTGAATGCCTCGGCTTGAATGTGAGACGACCTGGTGTTTAGAGTCTTGAAGCTACGGCCGATTCAACACGAAGCAGGGTGCATTCAAGCTTTCCATTGGGTTTGTGAATTATGAAGGCCCTCCAACATCCTAGGAACGGGAGCTCGAGATGATGTCATCCTGTCCGAGATTCATCGCTTCATCAGCAACGAGGAGCTGGAGTGTGATGATAATTGGAGCTAGTTATTTCAAAGCTTCTTTTTGATGTCGCTCGGATCACACAATACGGGCCGTCCAATACATAATACATCTGTTGTCGGTCGAACTCGGCTGGTCGAACTCGGCTGGTCGAACTCGGCTGGTCGAACTCGGCTGGTCGAACAGAGGCTGGTCGAACAGAGGCTGAGCTGATGAGACAGGGTAGTCGGGGGAAAACGGGGTGGCTGTCCGACTCCAGGTCTGAGGCCGTGAGTGGTGACATGAGAGGACGGAGGCTGAATCCGTCTCTCCGCGACAATGGAAGCCAAGGAAAGTCGAAACCGGGGCCATGGTTCCCCAAAAGCCAGACGAGAGCCTGTTAGCGGGTCTGGGCATTGCATCGTATTGCATTGACGCGGGGTCCCCCGTGCGCCGGGGCTGGTTTAATTCAGCGCTATTCCAGAGTTGTGCAATCCTGGGGAAGACTAAGGTAGCGTAGAGTTGCCCGAGCTAACCGTCAACTTATTGCTCACGCGAGGTTGTTCATTCTCTCTGCAACGCCTCCCGTCCTTTGGGGTTTGCTTTTTTAGTCAAGTCGATGGTCATGAACGCCCTGTCGAGTTGACCATGCCTCCGACAGTATTATAAATAGCTTGGGTCTCATCCTCCCGGATTTCATCGTTGCCATGGTGAACTCTATGCGAAGAACCACACTCGACTTGCAACTACAACATTCACAAGACACAGACAAGATGGCACAGGCCCCCAACACTCGTCCACAACATACCGTGGCTGAGTTATTAGCCATGGACAAGACCGCCCGCTTCGACCTTAGTCCTTCACTGGTACACCTATACGCAATACTTGCCCCGGCTTGTCTCGTCGTTTGTGCCACCAACGGATACGATGGGTCTGTCCTTACAGGCCTACAAGGTGTTGCAGCATGGCAAAATCAGTTTGGTTCGCCACGCGGGGCACTCCTCGGCTTCACCAGCGCATCCTATCCGTTGGGCGCCATTCTTTCGACGCCATTCTCTGCTCTTATCTCTGATCGCTTCGGCCGCCGACTGTCCATACTGGTGGGAAGTTTCATCATGATGATTGGAGTTGTCATGCAATGTGCCAGCTCAACCATTGGTCTCTTCATTGGTGGCCGTATTGTCGTCGGGTTCGGTATCACTCTTGCCCTGGCGGCGGCGCCAATCTTGATTTCCGAACTCACACATCCTCGACATCGAGTCTTTTTCGGCTCGCTATACAACACCAGCTTCTACCTGGGAGCACTATTGGCAGGATGGGTTGCGTTTGGAAGCTACCGTATTCCAAGTGCATGGGCTTGGCGCCTTCCTACCCTGCTCCAAGCTGGGCCAGCCGTGATCCAGTCTGTCTTTGTGTTCTTTCTAGACGAGTCCCCTCGATGGCTTGCCTACAAAGACCGGACCGAAGAGGCTTTCGAAATTCTTGTCAAGCACCATGGAAACGGAAACAGGGAGGATCCTCTGGTTCTAGCAGAATTTTGGGAGATGAATGAGGCATTGAGGGCAGAGCGAGCCATCCAGTCCCAGGGTTTCAAGCTTTTCCTCTCATCATCTGCAAACAGGAAGAGATTAGCCATCCTGATTACTCTGGCCGTCTTTGGACAATGGTCGGGTAACGGCCTCGTATCATATTACTTGACCAAAATTCTAGCAAGCATTGGGATCGCCACACAACGGGAACAAACGATGCTGAACGGTGTTATAAGCACTGTCAACTATGCAACATCCATCTTTGCAGCGTTTCTCTGCACAAAAGTCGGACGTCGACCCGTTTTCATCGGCGGAGCTATTGCTATGTTTCTGACGTTTTCTGCCCTCACCACCAGCATTGCGGTGTACAACGAAACTGGGTCTAAAGCTGCCAGCAAATCCGCATTGGCGTTCATCTTCATCTACTACACCTCGTTCAACATTTGTCTAAACCCACTTCTCTTCCTATATCCGACTGAGATTCTTCCGTTTCGACTCCGTGCCATGGGTCTTAGCATTCTTGTTTTTTCGACGAAGGCTGCTTCCTTCTTCAACCAATTCGTTAATCCGATTGGCATGGATCGGCTCGGTTGGAAGTACTACTTGGTTTATGTTTGCTGGTTGCTTGTCGAGATTGCCATTTTCTACTTCCTCTACCCCGAAACCAAGGGCTACACGCTGGAAAGAATTCAAGAAGCCTTCGGGGAAAACAAATTGGGAGAAGACAGGGAAAAGGGCGAGTTACATGACAAAGTCAATCTGGGCAAGCTCGACTGTTTGGAGGATGATGGTTATGCGGTTGGTGTAGAGCATCCCGGACATAAAATGAATGCCTAAGCACTTCATAGGCCCAGTAGTATCACGAACGTAAACATACACTCTGCCTTGTCGTTGAATAGCAAATGTTTCTTGCAATCTGCCGCGTGAACAAGCGCCACTGGTTGCTCGGTTGAGTAATTCTGCAATACCATGCTTGAATGCATCCTACAGCTCATACTCTGCAATCAACTTCTCGGCCGCGGTTGCACCCACAACATAAGCGACAGCCTGGATGTGGCAACTCGCCAAGACAGGAACCACCCCGTTGTCGACAACACGGAGACCTTGAAAACCAATAACGCAAAAATTGCTGTCAACTACGGCATCAACATCATCTTTCTTGCCCATCTTGGTCGTGCCGGTCATGTGCCAGCTTGACGAGATGGTAGAGCGCCAGTAAGCCAGCAAGTCGTCATCCCCATCGCCTTGCGGTCCCGCGAGCATCCCCACGTTATCCTTTGCATAGCCTTTAGACTCGACGAAGCGCATTGCATCGCGGAGTGACTCAATGGCAGCTCGGCGATCAAAGGCGGTAGAAAGAAATTTAGGATCGAATCTGAGAGGCATGGCTGGGTCCGCAGACTGCAGCGTGGCTTCGCCGCGACTTTGGGCATTGAAGTAGAAAACGAGGAGGCAAGAGTAGTTCAGGCTCGAGTTGGGAAATTCGGGTATGAACCAGTGCATGGGGAAATGAGTGATCACTTCGTAATGGGGTACCGTCTCCTGGTTCAGATAAGCCTGCTCCTCAGCTGGCAAGGCCTTGAACTCTTCAGACTTTACCAATTTGTCGAGCTTGAACCAGCCGATTCCTAATTCGCAGGCATATCTAGCCCAAGGGCCGGTACCGTCTTTCTTCCACTGTTCTAGTGCCTCATCCATTGCACTTTGGTTGCCATAGAATGTGTCTCGTGTCGTGTCGCCAGGGGTCCGAGTGAAGACGAGAGGGGTGAACATGTGGTCTCTAAGGCCCTGCCCAACATAAGGCATATCCTTTACGACGGGGATGCCGAATTGCTGAAGCTGAACCTTTGGCCCAATGCCGGAGTGCATAAGGATTTTGGGAGAGTCCAGGGCGCCTGCGGACAAGACAACCTCTTTTGCAGCGAAATCTATTTGGCAAACAGTATCAGTGAGTTGCCATTCTCTACGGCGCGTGCCTTGAAATGCAATGCGAGCACTTACATTGTTCGCCATTGCATTCCACACCAACGGCTCTGGTACCCTGCAAAATAACCCTCTGTACGGGCGAATTTGTAACAATGACCAGATTTTCAGGCTGAGGCACAAGCAAATCCTTGGCGGTTGATCGAACACCTTTGTGGCAGGAGCTTATCAGCACAGACATGCCAAGCGGGTTCCCCGAGTTGTGGTCGTTGTTGAGCGGGAAGCCAGCCTCTTCGAAAAGGTCCAGCGTGGGCAAGAAATCCTTCTCAAACTCGGCAGCATATCCAACGTGAAGACGGCCGGAATGTCCATGATCATGGGCGTTGGGGGCGGCATACTTGGAACTGGTACCGGCCGGCAAATCACCATGGAATGTCTCAAGCTCCTTGAAGCGGGGTTGGATCTTACTCCAGCGGTACGCATCATCGCCAACGATACGTGCCCACTCTTCGTAGTCGTCGCGAGCGCCGACCGTATATACACCAAAGTTGATGGCGCTGGATCCTCCAAGACCTTTGCCACGCGAATAGTCCAGCTCACGATTGTCGGCATGTGCTTGTGGCGAAGTCTTATACCCCAATTCATGCCTTGTTGTTTCAACGTTAGGTAACGTTGGCCATCGACGCGAAGGTTGTGGTCGTCATTCGGCCCTCCAGCTTCCAGGAGCAGGACGGTTGGTTTCTTTGAGGAGCGAGCAAGGCCGGAAGCAAGTGCGCAACCAGCAGGTCCGGCTAGAGTCGCAAAATGGTCAGCTTGAATGCCCAAACATTGGCATGGATTGTACGTGTACCTTGCAGGCGCGGGATACCTGCATCACGACCTACCTCCAACGATGATGAAGTCATAAGTTGGCGAAGCCATTATGAGATCTCTTGTTGCTCTGGTCCTGTGTTTCTCTTGTCAGAGGGTATTCCGAGGCAGAAATGTGCTCGCAGCAGAAGTATGGAAGAGAGCCAACTTATGGGATCATCTCGGCATTTAGCCTGCAGTGAGGCAGGCGCGCGGAACCCTGGAGCCTGCCATGCAGCCGAAGTGAACTGAGACAAACCACTTTGCGTCAGATTGTGACTTCAAAGTCCGCATAATTGAACTGGCCCCCCAGGGGTTGTATCAATGATTTCACATGGTGTGCTCAAAGTGTCGCGATTCGTCGTACCGCAAGGTCCTGACACAGAAAATCTCACACAACTGCGGCAAGGTGAGACTCGTTCTGGCAACTTTACCGGGTTTTGTTCCATGCATACATGCAAGACGACTGCTCCCACCTTGGCGTGAGGCTGAAGTCTTAGGTGAGATGTCTCTAAATCGATTGGTCCTTTCCCCTTACATCTTTCGTACCAATCCACCACGAGGAAAGATTATCCATCGGCAATGTGTAAGAATGTTATTGACGTCTGACTTCGTTGCGATTGAATGTGTCAGTAACACACAATATTGGTCCGATTGGCTGCTCTACTGGGATTTCGGCCTCCTAAAAACGGATATTCTCTCGACAGGTCTCCATTTTGAAGTCTCCGATTCGCAAACTACTCCAGACATAGCCGAAGGGACAAAGCCATGTAAGCAACCACTTTCCACTCCAACCTGGATCGCTTGCGGCTAAAAGAAGTGAGAGGCCTCCACACCTACATGGGTACGGCGTATGCGGCTCTGTTTCCTATTTGGAAATAGGAACTGCGCATAGTAGTATCGAGCTGTCCATACCAGGTCCACAATGATCGTCACCCAATTCCGTAAATGTCTACCCGTGTTACAGTCACTTTCAAACAAGTCCCAGCTCAAAAAAGAGAGCTCCACATATTATGAGGCTGTAAGGCCAGGCCAGCTTCGGCTTTACTTCATTTCTTCCTTTTATGCATTTCCTAATGGCCCTAACCGAGGGCACAGTATTTTTTCTCGCTCTATCAGATTTCACATAGCTCATTTACACGTTGAGTTCCGCAGTGCTAGAGCCCTCAATGTACTCCTTGTAAGGAGCCAGTGCCTTTTCGACAGCGCCGCCTGGGCCACAGTACTTCTCAACGATCTCCGCGCTGCGGCCGGTGTACAGCGTGGCATCCAGCATACCGTCAAGATCATTCCAAATGGGCTTGAAGAACTCGTTGCTCTTGATGCGCGCGACCAGGTCGTTGGGTTTACCCTATTAGATTTAGTACATTGTTTCATAATAGGGGCAAGATTAAGGAGGGACAGAAAATTGTCCAAGCAAATCAACTCACCTCATTCTTCACGACGCTTCCTGCTTCGTGCGACAGAACGCGAATCTGCTCGTGGGCCTCCTGCCTAGATGCTCCCTGAGCGCAAAGCTTCATCATGATAGATTCCTATGGCGGTACAAGTTAGCATAGGCGCGCCAGGCTAAGGGTCTTGAGTATATTACAGTAATCATGAAGGGCAGCTCCGCCTGAACGTGGGCGGCGATACGCTTGGGGTAGACAACCAAGCCATCAGACACGTTGTCCTAGAGAGTGGAGAGTCATTATTAGTAAAGTTATTCGTGGTATCTCAAGGTTCTAGCTTACAAGGCCGATGCAGATGGCGTCTGCAAGAAGCATCATCTCAGGGATATCGATTCCTAGTCTTATTGTCAGATGTCTATTCTTTGAAGGCAGATGATTCAACGAGAATATTTTTACTCACTGCGAACAGCGCTGTCATCGAGAGTGCGCTCAGCCTAGGAATTGGGTCAGCTTCATTGTCCAGGGCCCTTTTAAGTGATATCATATTACTTACCCACTGGTCTGCGTGAGTGTTGGCAAATGTGGCAGGCTTGGACAGCAGCTCGCGTGCCAAACTGTAAACTCGCTCGGAGCGCATCTGTGACTGTTAGAAAGACTAGAAAAGTCGGATTAAGACAAGAATACTTACAGGGTTGCGCTTGTATGCCTGTCGAAATTTCAAGTTAGCGTCAACAGTTTATACTTGCCGAGTTGGAATCCCTGCTATCTAGAGCACTGACCATGGCCGAGGATCCAATCTGACTGGCCTCAAATGGCTCCTGTTACAACGTAATGCGTTAGCAAGATTTCGATCACAACTGCCCTTGCAAGAACGCCTGATTATTCATACCTCAATTTCCTTCCAGTGAGCAAGGTGACGGATGTCTCCGGTAATCTTCTGAGCCGAAGAGCCAAGGCCGGCAACAGCGTTGGCAATAATCAAGTCGACCTTGCGCGTGTAGGTCTGGGTGGACACGTCATAGCAGGCGGGGAATCCGAACTTCTGGCAGAGGAGGTCGTTCAGCTTGTCGCACTTCTGGGAGTCTCCCTGGAAGATCTCCAGGAAGGAAGCCTGGGTGCCGGTTGTGCCTTGGGCGCCGCGGAACTTGAGCTCGGCACGGACCTGCTCGATGCTGTGGAGGTCGAGCATGAGGTCCTGCGCCCACTGGGCCGCTCGCTTTCCGACGGTGATCAGCTGAGCGGCCTGAAGGTGGGTATAGGCAAGAGTAGGCTCAGCTAGATAACACATAATTAGTATATGTCCCATGCTGTATGCTCGTAGGTACGAGCAGGCAAGCATGATATTTCAAATCACTCACCCTTCCACTGGAGTGCGAAACGGGAAAGGTTGGAGATAACCTTGGCCAGCTTCTTGGACAAAATGTCAAGGGCGTCCCGCATAAGAATTAACTCGGCGTTGTCAGTGACGAAGCAGCTGGTGGCGCCAAGGTGGATCGAGCCAGCGGCGGCAGGGGCAGCAGCGCCGAAGGCGTGGACATGCTATTGCTCTGAAATCAGCGGGAGCCCAGGGACGTAAGACAGCAACTCTAGCCAAAGGCTTCTAGAAAGGCCATACCGCCATGACATCCTATAAATTGGCTCATTAGCGGTGAACCCCTCAGTGAGAGGACGTGACGTCGCCTACATGTCTGCGACGCTTCTCCTCGACACGGGCAACCTCAAAATCGTCGTCGGTAACGGTGAGGTGGGCCCTCATCTGCTCCAATGCCTCGGGCGTGATGGTGTCGATGCCGAGTTCTTTCTCGCTCTCGGCGAGGCCGAGCCACAACTTACGCCAGGTCGAGTGCCGAGATCGTTGGCTGAAGAGCTTGGACATTTCCGGGCTGCAGTAGCGGCTCGTCAAAGTTGTCTGGTAGCTGTCGTACGGGGAGGCCATTTTGATTGTCTTTTTGATGTTTTGCCTCTGTACGCACAAAAAGCTTGGATGTTGTATCAGTGGTGATATGAATTGAAAATATGAATTGAAAACCCGGTCTGTAACAATTTTTATTTTTTTCGGTTGGAGGTTGAAGCTAATTCCTGTGCCGTCTATCTGGAAATGTCGCGTCATGTGATTGGCTTAAAGTTCACGAATGCATACAATCCGGGTCTCGGAGGTACGTCTACTGGCTGATGGAGGGGAAAAGGGGGGGGGGGGGGGCGGTCACTCCATTTTGCTCAATGCTGCAGACTCAGGTAGTGTCATGTTTTGGATCATTATTTTCTTAACAAACAGGCTTTCCCAGCAAGAGCCCAGTACTCCTTGAAGGCCAATTCAACGCTTCATGGCCATTATGTATCCCTAGTCATACAGATCGTCGGTTTTCTACACGCGTCTCAAGCCAGGCGAGCCAAGCTAGTCGCGTCGGCCTGCATAGACGCATCAAACTTTAGATTTGCCGACAGGCGCAGCTGGTAATCTCTCAGCTCCGCCCAGTACGACGTTTCCTCTTCTTCCTCGTGGAGGGTCATCAAATTCGTATCCTGCGCTGCGCCCTCACCAACAGGCCCCGTCTTTTCGAGCTTGATCAGCACGTCGATGAGCTGCGAAAGCGACTCCTCCGATTTCTGCGCGTACGGGCCTTTGCGCTCCGGGGCGTCATTCATCAGAGTGGTAGCGACTTGTCGGATCTTGTTAATGAGAGACCCGCCATTAGGCTCCAAGTTTCGTTGTGAGATGGAGCTGAGAACGGTAAGAAGGTTCTGTACAATCAGTTCTCTCTCCGCACACATGTAATCGTAAATCTCCTTTTCGTCTGCGTCCTGAGCTGCCTTGTGCTCCTCGCTCTGCTCAGGCTCTGGGTTCGCCTGCTGCTCATTGAGGTGGACGTCCCTCAAGTTAAAGTAAAGCTCGACAAAATATGACCTTGTAGCGAGTTGGGAGACGAAGATGTTAGCCTTCTGTATCTCGTACTGAAGCTGTCTGCGTCTCTGCGGTTGGGTCTTGATCACGTTCCGCAAGTCATGCGCCGGCTGCGCACTCGGCCACACAGGCGGCACATACTGCAGGCCCGATTCGTCAAAGCTAGAGAGAGCGTTGGCAGGATCTGCCTCATTACCGAGCTGCAGCTCAGGAGGTAGATTGTCTATGATGCTTTTTGCTGCTAATAAGCCGTCCCTCAAGAGCAGTCGCTGGTCCGGCCACGGCAATGTGCTCATGCCATATGCAAGCTCAAGGCTCACCACGCCGTTCATGGTGGTATATATGTCGATACCGAAACGGAACCCTGTCAGCAGGGTAACGGTTCCTTCGGGCTGATGGATGATCTCGTTGGCCAAGACACAAATGTCATCCACATTCTCGGGGTAGAGCGGGTAAGGAAGGTTGGGCGTCGAAGGAGCAATCACAACATCAGTGTGAGAACCGCCAATTTGTGAGAAAGACCTATTGATGTTAGCATAATGCCTAAAACGAGATGCACAAAGGTTACCTACCGCACTCCCAAAAGTAAGCACCAGAACAACCGCTTTCCAATTTGATCTTTAACGTGATTAAAGGGGAGGGGATCTGGTGAGGATATATCGTTCCCAAACGTGGGCAATTCCTCTGCGTTCTTCGGTCTCGTGAACCCCAGCTCTCTAATCAAAGTCAACGTTTCCGACATGAAATGATTCGAGGTGTTCCACTGGTGAATGTACGCAGAAGCCAGGCCAAGGAAGTAGCTGGTCGCCGCATCATCCAGCGTCTTGGGCTGCTTCAGCACCCAACGTGGCCCGCGGGTTCCGAGAGCAATATCGCGACATCTTTCAACCATGACAATGGCCTTGGGAAACAAATGTGTGGAGTGCTGCGCCTTCAAGTGTTCCCTGGCACTGCGTGGAAAAGATGCAACCAATGTAGCGACCATACTCGCCAGCAAGCCGAGGAATTCGGGTCTGGTGCGGTCCTCCCGGTTCGCGAAAGACTGTCGAAAGGTCGGCTCGTGGGGGAATGGGGCAAGAGGGTGGATGTAGGTGAAGAAGTCGTCAATGAGCAGCTCCAGGACAGGCATCGGTGCAATGGTTTCGGCGTCGAAGATGCTGTCGGAGATGTTGAGCAACGTCTTGGCCGCATTTTGGGGAGATGGCGACACGGCAAACGTGGGCGTCGGATCAGGTTCCAAGCGGGCTCTTTTCGCCGCTTTCGCAGCTTCTGCATGCTTGTTTGGCGGCCCGCGCCTCTTCGTTTCGCGATTGTACGTGCAGTCGACTCCCAGCTCACGGCAGGGTCGACAGGGCATATTGGCGTCGTCGCATTTGACCTTGCGCATGCTGCACATGTCGCAGGCGCGTCGTAGTCGCGTCAGCTTCGGGTTGATGGTGGGATCGCGAACCATGCCCCCAGGCTGCTGCTGTTGCGGCGGCAGCTGCTGGTCCATAGGCATGCCGGCGGCTTGCACGAGGTGTGCCGACAGGTCCTGGTGGTGATGCAAGCCATCAGGCCCGGCAGCGACGGGTTGCGCGACGGCCTCGGCGGCGGCATTCTGGAGGGCTTGGGAGTTGGCTACGGCCTGGGCGGCGTCGCTGGCCGCCTGCAGCATCTCGAGGCCATTGCTGGCGTAGGCATGGGCGGTCTCGTGGGAAGCGGGCGCCGGCGGAGGAGAATCCGCCATTGCTGGGAAAACCAAGGGAAGCTCCCAAGGCGCAGCTGATTTTTGGCTGGGGGCTAACTTGCGATGGCAGATTATCGGGGGATGTCCGGATGTTTGGATTGCAGGTCGAAGCGAGGTGAAGCCGAGCCGCCGAAAAATCGACGAGATGCAGGAGTGGAGAGAAACTGTTTGATGGGCGCGTGACGGTCACGTGCAGCCATTTTGGATGACCAAGCAAATATTGGTCTCCACCAGCCACCTTAATCCATGGCAATTAACGTTTGCCCAAATGGTTTTGCTGATGGCTATGATCGATTTGCCTGATACAATTTCTCGTTCAATTTCAATTCACTGTCATTTTGTCGGCAATGTGAGGCATGGCATCCTGCCTGTACCGACTGTGTTCTGAACCGGCTTGTGCTTACAGCACTAACTGACGCCAGTACTAATCCATAACCATTACCTTAGAGACACTACCATCGTGTAACCTGAGGTACCCTCGAACTGCCAATTTCCAAAGACACGAATGCTGTTCATGATGAGATCTGCATTCCTCATGCGATTCGCAGACCAAACTGCCTCAGGTGACCGGTGCGAAGCATTGAATGCAACTTGACCTCAGCTCATTGATGTCGGAAAGGAACGGGCCCTGACTCGGAGAACCCCACCATCAGACCACCATATCACCATCGCATGTTGATGACCTGAGCCGGCGATCAATGACCACAAGTCTGCCGGGAAGCTCTAGAGAAAACGGAAATAAAGGCATTCGACCTTTGCTCTTGTAAACATTTCGTAGTGTGTGAATACGCATTCAGCGAAAGCTGTTCATAGTAAAGCCCAGCGTCACCTGCACCCCGACACAATGGCAACGCGACAGCCCATGAAGCATGTAAGCCGGGAAGACCTGTACACAGACCTAGAAGCGCGCATTCTATACTTGCAGTCTTTCCTCGACTTCTCCAGCAGTACGACTTTATCCGAAGACCGCGAATCGCTCAGTGCTAACCACGTCCAGACGACATTGAAGCGCTCATCACCGGCTCGAAATACATCAAAGCCCTTGTGCCCGCGGTCGTCAACATCGTCTATAAGAAACTCCTACAATATGATATCACGGCGCGCGCATTCACGACGAGAAGCACATCCTTCGAAGGTCCCCTCGACGACAAGTTGAACGAAGACAGCCCACAGATCCTGCATCGCAAGATGTTCCTGCGCGCATATCTGAACAAGCTGTGCTCAGACCCCAGCAAGATGGAGTTTTGGGAGTACCTGGACAAGGTGGGGTGAGTAGAGGCGGCCAACGACGGGTTGGATCACGTCACGAAGGGCTACGCAAGCTAAGAATGATTTGCAGCATGATGCACGTAGGGCTTGGCAGGAAACATCCTCTGCACATCGAGTACGTCCATCTTGGAGTGTGCCTGGGCTTCATCTCGGACATCATGACGGAAGCGATCCTGTCGCACCCACGGCTACCTTTGCAACGCAAGACGGCGCTCGTCAAGGCGTTGAACAAGGTCATTTGGATTCAGAACGACCTGATGGCGAAGTGGCACATCGAGGACGGTATCGAGTTTGACCAGCGCGATGACCTGACGGTTGAACAGGAGGGGTACCTGCATGGCAAGAAGGTCCTGCACGATATTGAGGAGCAGGGCGCTGGTGGTGGTGGTGGTGGTGGTGGTGAGGATGCCACGGTGGGGGTGTGTCCGTTCAGCGGGAGGAAGACGCCGACACAGGCCGACATGTCGGCGCCACATCCGACTCCTAATGAGGTGCAACCCGATGTTGGGAAATTGTCGCTTCATGGAGAGACCATTACCGAGCCTCAACCCGCCTAAAGGAGGGCGAGTGGACTGGTAGCAGGCATTGTTTAGCATTTACAAGTTAGGATTTGTACAACAAGATTGCTTAAACGAGCGATGAGGGAAATATAGAGCGACACGGTACCAAAATATGGCACGTTGATGTCGACAGTCAAAAGAGTCAATGCGGGAAAACAGGAGCCGACCCTCAGCGTATCTAACATGCAGCTGCAGTAAACCCTCTTGCAAAAGTGCGAAACGCAGCCACAAATTGAATCACGCTGGGATGGAGGCCTTTCGTGACAGCACGCTACCCGGAAGACGAAGCACCGTTACCGTGAACACGCTTACAGCGGTAGATACGATATCTCGCTATGCATCTGTCGCAGCCGGAGATAGAAACGCCCTGCAGCTGAACGGTAGATGGTGGCCACCAGCAGATCGGAAGGCGTATGCATGCACTCAGCAGCAGGCGGGATTGGTGTGTTCCTGAGCCAGGCGCGGACCCAAGCAGAGCCCGAAACGAAACAAACCCATGCGTGAACCCCCAAGCGGATAGTTAGATAGCACCATGTGAAAAGTGACGCATACACCAATCGATGACATGGTATTCGGCTTCAGTTCGGGGGGACACAGGAGGGGCCACAGCCGCGGGAGTGGATGTAGGACGGTTACGGGAACGGGCATTGCGTGAGGTACGAGCGAATGTGGTTGCTTTGAGTGAAAATGGCTCAGGGGAGATTGGGCCAAACGGCCCAGCCTTTTTGCATTGAACTGTGTGGCCGGCTACATTGTGGGTTTTACATATGGTGATCGAGATGTGATATGCATGTTCCAAGGCAGCGAGATGGATGGAGATTGCTTTGCTCGCTCGGTGGGGGGGGATGATGCCAAGCTGCGCCGACTAGAGCTGTTTAGCTGCTGCTGCGGTCTTTTTTTCCCGCCGGTTTGCGTTACGAGACGAAACTACCAAGGGCAGGAAGAGCTATTTTAGGATCCCCATCCGTGACATCAAATCTCATCATGGGGCGGACGTGATACCACGAAGCACAAGACGGAGACTGTTCTTGGAGCAACCCAGAGTAGAAACGCGTCCGTTTGCTTGCTCTCGCCCGTTTGGTCTCCCTGTTGAAATTAGACACGACGGCGTTGGGCGACCGCCGCGACACTCACCGTCTTTTATTGCTAAAAGGCCGGTCCCGCTGAACAACCATCCGAGCGGGAGGTTCCAGGGAGTTCTAGAGCACAGGGGGAAGGGCCGGGCCTGTCATCCGGGGGGGGCACACTCCAGCAGAAGCTTGGTTCGCTGGTTGCTTGCTGGCCGCGCTTCTGCATGGTTGTGCATGGTGCTTCTGGGTTTGCGTGGGTAGCGTAGTTTCGGTAGCTGGATTAGCGGATGGTGCCAAAGTTGGATGCTGCCGGGTGCGTAACTCCCCCACCAAGCAGATGGAGGGGGAGGGGGTCTGACGGGGATGTTTTGGATTCTTTTGCATGTGCTTTACTTACCTCTGTTTGTGTTCAGTTGACAGCAACGTGGGAAAGGAAGTGTAGTGTAGGCTTTGGGGTAAGTTGTTAAGCATAATGAAATGCTGGCAGAAATTGAACCAAACTTGAATCATGGCAACAAAACAACAACCAAGAAAATCTCTGCTGACCAACGGCGTGGTCCAATTGCTGCTGTTGCTACCACCATTGTGCGACTGGTGACGTCGAAGACTGGAGCCGCTGGTAACAGATTGGCCGGGCCGTGGGGTCGTTTCGCGGTACCGGGGTGCTCACTGGATGTTAGGAAGCTGATAAGATAAGACACTGCACTTTGTTCAGGGTAAGATATTACTTTCAAATGGGATTGTGGATATGGTATGACTGAGTGAGGGAGGAGTGTTTCGAGAGAGGGAGACTGACTCTGAGAATCTGCAACCTGTGTGGATCGATGCGACGTCCTGCTCTACGTAGAGTGCGAGGCTACAGAAGCCGCTGTGCCTGATGATCTGCAATTACACGCTTGCTTGCCTAACGGCCCCTGGAAAGTGAAGGTGTAGATGCGCTCCTAACGATCAAGGGATACAAATCAGAATGGCACAGAAACTCAAAGATACAGAAGAAACAAAAAAAAAAAAGTCCATCAAGCCGTCCATGGAATTCTCTGCCCATCCACGACACGAATGCGTGCCTTGATTTTGATCCTCCGTGACTGCGGCGTCCATTGGCAGCTTGTACTCTTAGGAGCAAATAGTCCTGAGCCCAGGCCCCAGGCTCCACCCAGAAGAAGCGCAGGTACCTCGACGAGTACCGCACCGTCGCAACTCCAGCGCAATCAACAAATCTCGCCCAGCGGTCCATTCACCATCGCTCCCGACTCGAGCAAGCCCTCACCATGACACAGTCTTGTCGTCACAGGGCCACTCGGCGTCTGGAGACGGGAAATTTTTCCTGAAGCCCATTTCCCTTAGCATAGTCTACATCGACAATACTTGCTGGGCCCCCGGCGTCGCCTTGCTTCCCATCGCCCTACCCCTGGGCCAAATCGATAATCGCATGGGCCTGGCCGTTGTACATTACCTTAGCTCTGGCTTAAGCCGTTTTCACTCTGCTACAGCCGACTAGCTCATCTAGACATCATCTCCTGCTCACCTCCTCTTCTGGCCCCTTCCCTCTCGAATTTCTTCTTTTTCTTCTTCTTCTCCT
>PXOD01000495.1:0-42810 GCA_003012165.1 Paramyrothecium roridum
GTTTCAGTGGACCCCCCTCCTTATCGCTGCGCTCGAGCCTGACATGTGAAAGTCGAATGCTGCGCTCTCTGCAACCACCTACATCTCGTCATTTCGGGTTGGGGCAATGACCTAAACAGCACCTCTACGGTACTGTACAGAATAAGACAGAGGCAAGACAATGCAAGGCAGGCTATTCCTCAGATTTGCCTCGAATCATTCCACTTGTTCCATTGCAATCATAGAGCCGCTCGCCTCTTCCGCTCCTCCCAAAGCAATTCGCGCATCAAGCTTAAAACACAATCACAATCACAGAGCAATCGAGATAATCAAGTTCACCATTCTGTGACCATTTGCGCCCCCCCGCCCCCTCCCCCTTGTCACAAACCCCCCTGTCCAGGCATGAATAGATCCGCCAGTGGAGGCTGACCGAGAAATCATCCCGAAGCTTACCGTCAAGATCGGCAAGGTCTTGCTAGGGCAGTCTTTTCTTGTCGAAGGCTCCATTGACACGCGCCCGTGGTCGGCATGAGAACATGGGATGCATGCACTTTGGCGACCTGTCCGAAAGCGGCCGTAGCTCGGCGGCAGCACCGCCATGCTATCAATGGAACGGAGCGAAAGGCTGGTCCTCGGTGTAGCGGAAGCTTCCCTCATTGGCCCCGTGCTACCATCTACAGGCGGCGCATTGCAGCTTGTCGCGTTTTGATTGCTCGTCAATTAAATTGCATGCCTGCTTGCACAAAGGCTGCGCTTCAACGCCTTCCGCGCCGTGCTTGCAGGACCGGCGGATCAAACGGCTGCCAGCCCGAAGTCAACATGGCAAGGTGCACCATGACAAGGTCCCAATTCTGGTGCGCATCAATTACAGGCTCGCTGCTCGTGCACGTGGAATGCAAATATCTTGTTGGTCCCATACCAACACGAACCACAAGCCACGCCGGCTTCCCATTTCCCGCAAATGGACTGGGGTTGCTCGCTGCATAGATGGCACGAAAACACCCGGTTTCTGGCGAGAGACATGCACTCAGCCCGCGGAATGCAACGAAACCCGCAGCTGCATGTTGTGATATGATAAGTTATGATAACGAAAAGCTCGCCTATTTTCGGGTTCAGGTGCAGACAGAGGGCTCCAACTAAAAAGTGCCGCGGCTGCGTGGGAATTGACCACTCCTCCCAGAATCCTCATGTTCTTGCAGGAGCCCAGATTGTTCACCTCGGAAGCCAAGCACAACACTCGCCACCTACATCGCCAGGTTTTTCGGCTCGCCTCGTCCGATCAGAGGACTGCGAAACCTGGCAAGCAGCGCCAAGCCGTCCTTACTAACAAGAGGTGCGCCAAATGTCCGATGCGAACCTGTCTCATCGCGCACCTGAAAGACAAGGGTCCCCTTCACTAAGGTGAGGTAGTCACTGTCACATGTCAACAACAACGTGAATCGTAAAACCCCTGCCACCAGGCTCCATTGGCTCGTGATTGATAACATTGTTCAGAACCAGAACTGGAAATAAGAAAGAGACTTACATTCTGAAAATTATGGATCGAATAAGTGGGAATGTTCGTGAGCACTGAGACCTTGTCGTTTTCTTCCCTTTGAGGAAATACCTTATTGCCTAATGTTTTCAAATTTTGTTGCTCTCATCTCTTCATGAAGCTGTCTCGATTACGAACGCACTCTGGGCTAGGACCCGGATTCTGACGTCGTCAATTAATGATCATGAATCACGCGTCTACGTTCAAGTCTAGCTCTCTTGTCCGTTGAGGAGTCGCTGTGATATATGTACAGCAGCTTTCGCCCCAGTATATCCATCTTACTTAACGCTTCAACGGTTCCTACTCGCGACGATCGATCGAACTGGGGTAAGGTACTCCAAGCGTTCAGGACCGGTGATCTATACTCATCTGGGTCTTTAAATGCTGTCTCCCGTCTGTTCTACGTGACTGACGATGAGAGACACAATCCGTTCGTGGTCCTCAGGCATGATTTTCGATCGGATACAACATCCGACACCGGTTGATCCATTGCGTCTCGTCGTGCTCCAGCTCAAGCTCTCTTCGCTCATATAGCACATTACTTGCAATACTATCATTGCCATTCACCGAACACATCAGTACAGCTGCTGGTCATGGTCATCTCATCCGAGTTCGGCGGCCACATAGCCACCGGAGTATGGCTTCGTTGCTCATACCCTACCGAGATCACTGAATCGAGACGGCCGCTGGAGATCATGTTCAAATTTTTCACACACTGGTTGATTAACTGACGGGTGACTCTAACTAGCCATCTATGTTCATCTATGCTTAGCGACAGGTACATCAGGAGGTAACCTGGGTTCAGACTCGCATGAGGAGTTGGGCAGCAAAGACGCACTTTACTGCTTCGATTACGCTCGACAGGCCAGCCCATCAGGCTCGATATAGTAGCCTCCTAACTGAGTCTCTCCAGACACCGGTTTCTTGTATCTGAGTATATTCGTGTCTTCTTCCCTTACGTCCACTTGCGATCCAGCAAAACAGACATGGAGTGTGTGTATATTGAGACGATACAGAACTCTTATACACGCCTTTTGAATTGCTTCCATGGAGCTGTCAACTGAGATGCCACTCATTGGGGAAGTTCCAATGAGAACGCAGCCATAGCACAACCGTCTAATGTGGAGGTCTAACATCCTGAGCCTGGATACAGCAACAAATTCAGTAACGAGGGGTCTGCAACACAGCGTATCACCAAGCACTCGAGTTGCTCGAAACAACGGCTCTAGCAGGAACTCGCCGAACCATTGCGAAATCGCTGTTACGGCAAGGCCTCCTGGCTGTAGCTGTGGCGATGCACGCAGTCGAATGTCTTCTGTTAATATTCTCTGCATTGTCTGCCCCAGAGCTGCTGAATCAAAGGCGACTACTATCACAAACCGGGCTTGACTGCATGCAATATCTCCGTGCTTGGCGTTTACTGAAGGAGAGAGTCTACCAGCAGTAACGCGTTGTCTGATTGCTTTCTGGACCAGGAGCTATTTATTTGCGCATTTATCGGACGAGACAGGTGCTACAAAGCGCGCAATGGACATTCGTGGTCATCACATTTGACGCAGCGTACATGCAGCATGACACCACATAGCGAATCAGAGTCGACGTCTTCTCGCCTAATAGCATCGGTATCAAAAGGGGGCAGAATCGGTCACATCAGCCACTTGGTTGAATTGGGAGCTTGGCCCCTCTATATCCTGACGCACTCATAGAGTATTCTTGTCTAACAGCCAACAGGTGTCGTCTTGCCAGAGCAAACTTTGAAGTTGGGCCCCTCTCGTAGATGGACTATTGCAGGCAACATCGCCTGGGCAGAGGTGCGTCTCTTGCCTATTCTCGGTCGACAGATTCGTGCTCTACGAGCGGACAGTGCTCAATTCGTGACCAAGCCTCTCAACACGCATAGCCAGACCTAGGAGCATTTTGGTTCTGCCATCAAGACATTGGTTCTGCGTATTGCTTCGTTCGTACTCCCTGTCACTCGTCTTCGAATACATGTGATCCGTGTTTGGATCTGACAACCAGTTCAGGAGGAATGGCGAGAGATAGAATTCCAGTATGCATCTTAGTTATGCTGTATTCCTGACTTGAAATCAAAACGACGTTATCAAAGAAGGACTGATGCATCGTTGCTCGCAAAGAAGACTCAGTCGATATTGGCTTCGTTTGGGCATTTGCCGTGGTGAATGACATGCATTGCGGTTAATACCCAAGGGTTTGACATGAATCCATGATACATCTTGGAAGCAGCTCACTGGGAAAAGGATTGGACGTAGAACAAACCTCAAAGAGACAAGAGCTGTGGTCTTGAAATGCTACTCATCTTTCCTCGTCTCACAGACTACATTGGGTATCAGGGGTTATGCAGGTGCACTTTCCAGGATGCTCTGAGTAGTTGTATGCGCAACTTCTGTTCTCGATTAATACCGCCAAGTGGTATGGTTGGGATTCATACATCTGGCATTAGATTCTGGCGGAGTATGATCTCCCGTGCTTTGCAGGGCCGAGAATGATCTCTCAACCTTGCGTGTTCTGCTACACTTGTAGTCTCTAGCGGACCCTCGTCTAGGTGGCTTCTTGAGCATTCCTCGTGCCCCCATTACTCTGATTTCTACACATTATGATTCAAGTCCCGCCTTTCCTGGCGAGGAAGGGCGAAAGTGAAGGTATTGAGACTCCGCAGCCATCCAGCTTTCCCAGTGGTCTGCAAACACAAACAGCTTGTAGAAATACTAGAACCGGATTGGAGAGTGCCGGGAGCCACTCCAAGACATTGGCCAGGAAGGTTCTCGAAGCAATCGCGGATGCAATTCGAGTTTTCCAGGCCAGGCAATTCGAGTTCTGGAGCGCATACTATGGCTCATAGCCTCGCTAGCTCAGCAGCTCAGCAGCTCATCTGCCAAGTGCCTCAATCAATGCTACGCACTTTTGTAGCAGTCCGTTATGGAGCATCTTTGGTTAATCCACATAACGGAGATATCTTGTGGTCGAGGGGGGCAGCTAGGCCGGTTGTCACGCACCAGCGAGAAAACACAGAACGACGGAGGAGACTCCGAGAAGATTTTGACGCCTTTGTAGATTATTGTCCGTTGGACTTGTCAGTGGACACATTCTCCCCTCGCTTAGGAGATGAAATTGCTTTGTGTCGTCACCGTGACAGAAGTCTTCCTGTCGTGGCAATTAAAAATAAGACCCGTATCTATACTGCGGTCTGTGTAAGGTATATTGTTACGTGGACAGGGTCTCTTGCGATCGGTATTAGGATCCACAGCTGGGCCACGGACTCCAGCGGCGACATCGACAATGTGTGGAGTGGCTGTCAAGGATCAAGCATCGCGGCGTACAGTGGCGACCACCCCTGCGCCAAGAGCGTGGCCATGAGCCGAGGCGACGTGTGCAGGCGATCGCGGGTATGGCGTTTGGGGTTCACGTTCCATCACGGGTAGTTTGGCACGTCAGTGGCATCAGGGTGCGATTTGACGTGGCTTCGGGACTACCCTGTACCAATATCCGCAAACCTCTGTGCCACCGTCGTCACGGCTTTTTGATGCGAAGGTGATCTTGGTTGCATTTTTCTTGGCTGGTTTCAGTCAAAATCGCATGTTATTTGGAATTGAATTGGCAGCGGCAACAGGAAAGTCACCCGCCAGTGCCGTCAAGTACCGTATATGCTCTCCGGACCCTGAGCATAGGTAAGTTGCCAATGGACACACACTTAGGTGCACGTAGTAGGGTGTTGCAATAAGTGACTGAAGGGAACGTCGATAATATCATCCAGGACTACAATCGTGGTACAGACCACAACAGGGCCGACCACCGCGCAGCCTAGCAATAATGCCGCATCTCATACACTTGCTAAGTATGCGTTTGTCATCGCGCCGGCAGGTCAAGTACCCGACCCTCCGTGACTGGATTGTTTGGTCACAAGGAAATCCCTGCGATGGCTACCCTGCGCCGAAGATGGGTCAATATGGCGTGCAGTGGCGGCCGGATCGCTCCAGCGGATGGCCGATTCGCATATTTTCCCACCGTAGCCTGTCCTAGCCATCGGAGGTAAATGCAGGCGAGACCTAACTTAACCAACGCAGCGGGCCAGGGATTGATGTCGATTATCGCTCGAGGTGATGCGAGAAGATGGCTGGGACGGCTGGACTCATGACTCGGCGAGGGCTGTAAGGCACAGCGAGGGACCGTCACGGTACCCTGACCTTCTACAATACGCTGCTAATTGGTAATTGTCTGAGCACTGGTCTGACAGTTCAACCTCTTGCCATACGACACGGCCCCCCCTCCCTGCCGCGCAATGGGTGGAGCTTTCCTTGCTTTTTGTCTTGTTGTCTCTCGACTATTCCTGCAGCGTCGGGTCCTCAACCACGTTTGTCTGATCGTGAAACAGCCTAGGATCGGAGTGACATCTAGTTGCAGGGTCGAGAATGGGATGACAGAAGGGACGGTGCAAGCCCGTCGAGGAACATGTCGAAATGTACTGTGGTTTAGGGCGAAGCCGTCCCGAAACTAGGTCCAGCCGATGTTGCTAGAGGCACCACATTATAGAGACGAGTGCTGCCAGACGAGTCAAATCATGATCAAGGTCGCTTGGGGAGATCTGCACTAGCAAGGAGTCCGTGCGTAACTGAATACCATTCGCCGCGAGGAAGCTCCGGAGCTCGAAGGAGCTGTCGCACAGCTCATAAACAGAGAAGTAGTGTTGCTTTTGATGCCAGTCGCCTAACCAACAAGTTTGGAGTTTACGCCCGCAGCATGAGATTTCGCGCATCCGCCTGCTGCCGGGGAGCCATCCCCTACCTTTCGCTGGAAAATGTAAGACATCTGTAGGAGACGATGAAGAAAATGCTCATGAAGAGCTCACCATCTGGCACACGGCTCTGGTAGTCAATTTCCCCCCAAGCCATTGGTTTGAGACGCATGGCCTGGTGGCTCATCGTAGCGAGTTGTGTTGGTTGGAGTCGCAATCACTTTTTTTTCTTCTCGTGATAATTCGCTTATCACCCTGTCCTGGTTGAAACGATAGCGTGACCGGGCAGTTGGTTTTATGAGAGACCCCTGTCGTGTTATGAAAACTTCCGGGGTTGTTTGGTATCAGCAGTTCGGTTGGCTACGCACACGCACACACAACTGCCTACCCGCTTGGGACGAAATGGTTCGTCGTATGTCGTCTTCAGCTCCGCAGTTATTGCGTCCCTCCTCGTGATTGTGCTTCCCAACTAGTTACAATGCTGGCAGCACACTTACAGGAGAAATGCTATGCAGCAGATTATGGGGTCTTTGCGTAATTACAACCACCGCGGCGGATACGTCGGCGCGCGGAGAGGCCTGGAGGCTACAAGGTTGTCGATCGGTAGACGTATAAACCGTGCTATAGACTGCAGCACCAAGCGGGACATGCAACGTGGAGGCAATGCAATGCATGTTTCTCGGCGAGGATATGTAAGGTACTGACCCATTCTGTAAGGATGAGCGACATGAGTGACTTACTGCTAATGTAAGGTAGGCAGGGGGGTTGGCTCCGCAGGCCGGTGGTGATGATCGTATTTCTGCAAGGGCCGTTGGGGCGACCTCCTTTATTCCAGCGGGCGCCGGGCTGCTGCCGATAGTAGTTGAAACCTCATATATCTATGGGTTGAACAATCCCAGCCCGCCAGCAGCAGGAGGCGCGCGCCGGAGGAGGGGAAGCAAAGGAGCGGGGAGGTGATGTGAGGTGATATGGAACCGTGTACAGAGTACAGTAGTTGCATCGGGGAAAAGAAACCGCTTCCCCCCCCTCGCGCGAGTACGATTCAGTTGGGCGCTTTTGCTGCCGACCGGCCATTTTCCATCACATCAAAAGGGACGGGACACGCAGGCCCGTGCATGACAGGCAACCTCCAATCGTCCTTCGATCGACACGCACACAGACGCCAGTGCTTCCCCCCCCAGGCAGACCAGACCCGACCCACGGACTCACGGATGCGCAAATAACACCTGACTTCCGCAGCGCTATTGCTGCGTAGCGCGATGCCAGTGCACCTGTCTACGTCTAGCTGGGCTTGGAGGAGGCGAGCTGCATCTTCTGTTCAGAAGACTTTTTGTCATATGTCATGTCTCAAGCGGTGATGCATGGCTCTTGTTTCCTGTCGATTCAGCAGGGCCCAGTCCCTAGCACAATTAATCTACGGGGCCCAGGTCCATCATGCCTATTTTTCTTTTTTGTCCCCGTACGCCGCCGACGCCAACGCCGCCGCAAGGAAAAGAGTGGCAAAGGCGACGGCCGACAGTTGTTCTTCCAGGTCCTTCGAGTGTTGTAACGGTAGGTAGGTACATACAGTATTGGCATCGTCAGAAGAGGCTGCTTACCTATTTAGCTCCCACGCGAGGGAACTTGTCTTCCTCCGCCCTCCCCACTTTGCTGTAAGTGCCCACAGGGTTGGCCGTTGTTTCTCGTCGCCTCCGCAGGCTTAACGCCCCATGATGATATGAAAGACCCTCCGGTCGACGCCAGCTTTTTATTTTTTGTTCTCTTTCGCTGTGAGTGTGACACACTTTCGACAAGCCGTCGAAAACTCATCGTCGTCCCTTTATGCTAGCCACGCACCCTAGTTAAGGTACCCAAGGCAGGGTAACATCGAGAGAAAGGTACTTGTAGATGCAAAGCACGTGTTGCTGTCTTCCCTCCACAAGTGCTGCGTTTGAGTCGCGGTACCTGCGGCAATATGTCGCAAGAAGCGAGAGCAGCTCAAGTAATTGTTCTCTATCTCGGGGAACCACAGAAGCTAGGTACAGTATTTACCGTGCTTGTTATTAAGGATTTCCGAAATTTTGTTTGGATCGTCCACCGGTCAATTTCGTTTTGCTGGAGCCAACCCGGGACATGATGCGCTGCCATTGGCTGCGGGGGTAGAGTCGCTCGCGGCCGACCCAGGCCTGGGCACCAGGACAAAGCGAAAGCCGTTGGGACGCTGTCTGGATGAGGGACGCTTGGGGGCCCAAGGGGACCCAAAGGGGACCCTCCCCGAGAGCACAGTGCATTGGAGTGGAGGTACCTGCAGCAGGTGTGGGCCCAGACCTGGCGCTGCGCATCTGTAGAAGCTACTTGATTTTCTGCGCCGACTGCCCCACACTCTTCAAGTCCCTTCTACCTGGTATCACTCCCAGCACCATGAGCCGGGGTGGTTCGTCGCCTTCGACTCCTTGCCTTGCCCCCTGGCTGGCGTACAGGGAGGTGGACACACTCGGCAAAGCTCGAGAGTAGCCCCCTTGCTACTGCCCCCCCATCTCTCAATTCACCCTCACATCCCTGTGCCCATTTGTCTCTGAGCTGCCCGCTCCAAAGACCTAGCTCGTTGAACCGGGCGAACTTTCGCACCTCCGTGGCCATCGATCTTCCTCCCGGATCCTCCATTTCACCTACTTCTTCCCCGTCTCTTCCTTTTCCACTCCCAACGTCTGGTCCTATTACTAGGCGAATGGCTCCTTGAGTGTTTCCTCTTCCCCAGTATCTTGTTCACTCTCGCGAGAGAAGACAAAGACCAGCTCCTTCCTACAAGAAGTCGAGCGGAAGAGAAGAAGAGCCTGGTGCTTCCTTGAACGCACCCACAGAGTCGACCAGTGTGTAGAGAGCTCTCTACCCTCCTCGCTCAACATGGCTCCCTCTCTATCAACGCATGCGTCCTTCACTCGACCTCGAACTGGCGATCGTGATGGCCGGCCCAGCACCCGCGACCAGCACGCGGACAACCTCCTGATCCCGAGCCGTACCAGCTCCTTGCACAGCAGGATAACACAGCCCATCCCATCCACGCTTAACTCGAAGCCTCAGCAGCGTACCCCGAAGACCCTCACCCATGCCTACATGGTCTGCGGTGTCGGTCGCGAGCCTTCGCAGTGGGTGAAGGCGCCCGCTACCTCCCAGGGCAAGATTGGCCACATGAAGGGTGCCGTTGGTCAGTTCTGGCTTCCTGAGATCTTGGGCAGCAGCCCTCGTCTAGAGCAGGACAACGAAATTGCGCGGGCTCTGCATGCTGCTATGAGGGTAAGAATCCATAATCGCTCCTTGGTGTTCCTGCATCTCTAGTGGTAAAGCGGCGCATGCTAACTCATCTGTAGGCATGCTTTCCTCACGACGTCGAAATCTGCACCGGCCGCAGTCAGCCGCACTGCGTACACCACGCCTTTGTTCTCCAGCAAGATTCATCCCAGACCCTTTATGGTATCTCTCTGCGCGTTTGGTCGCGAGCAGACGACAAGAGGGCCGAAACAATTCGCGACTTGAGGAAGCGAACCGAGCCCGACTTTTACGATAACCCCGACGAGACGTACTGGATTCCCTACTGCCTGTCCTTTCTCTCCCGATACCCCCTCTACAACCTCCTTGGCGACTACCTTAGGGGTATGTGGATTCACTGGAACAAGGCCACGAACCTGTTTCACGCCGAAGAGGTTTCCCGAATTCTCAGCTTCCCTGCCCCTCGTCTAAACGACCTGGTCCGCATCGATATGAAGGATTACGCTCTGTGCTATCAGTTCCCTTCATCCCCCACTGGCTTCCAGAACTTTGCCATGTGGCCTCTCTTCACGTGCTTGTCTATTCCCAACATTGTCGGCGTGATCGAAGCTGCTGTTTCCCCAACCCGCCGCATCATCTTTGTGAGCCACTATCCGGCTATGCTCACTATGGCTGCTGAGACGATTCGCTACTGTGTCCGTGTGTTCGAATGGAGTGGCCTTTATGTCCCCGTGGTACATGCCCGTCATGCCAAGGAACTCGTTGAGGAGCCCGGCCCTTACATTCTGGGTGTCACTGCGGAGTGCCGCAGCCTCTTCACGGCACCCAATGACGCTCTTGTCATCGACCTTGACCGCAACTTTGTTCTCACCTCCAGCCCACCTACTGCGCTTAGCCCCGGTCAGCGAAACAAGTTTGTTGCTCGCCTGACGCAGGCTCTCAACGGCGATGTCACTCCCTCTGGTGTTCCTCAACACTTGCGCTCTGCCTACGGCGGCGGCAAGCTTGTTCCTGCTGGCCAGATCATTGTTATGCGAGGCGAGGTAGAGTCGATCCAGGACCCTGAATGGTGGAACCAAGACGCAGTTATGGCTGTTATGGACCACGTTTGCGAGAAACTGGGCCGCAACAGCGGTATCAAGGCTGTGTTTGGCGGCTCCGTCAAGAAGCCCCTAATGACCAAGGTTTCAATGCGACATCTTAATGAGATCGTTCGTGAGCGCAACCAATATTCTAGAGATGCCATGGAAGCCTGGCAGGATTTTATCAACCTGAAGGGTCGCATGGACACGGAGCTTGGAAAGGTCACGAAGCGCAACAACTATCTGGTGGAGGAGCTCGAGAGCTGGAAGCAGCAGTTCCTCAAGTTCCAGGCTTTTGCTGAGCAGCTCACCAAGGAGACGCAGGATCTGAAGGTCAAGATTGAGACACACAAGCGAGAGAACCGCCGCTTGGGTACACTCCTCGACCAGCAGAAGGATGACAATGCTCGCCTCACTGTGCGTCTGACAGGTACCGAGAAGCAGCGTGATGATGCTCTTGAAGCCTTGGTTCTCCAGCAGGAGATTGCCGAGGAGCTCGAGCGCGAACGCAAGAAGAACAAGAAGGAGCTGTCTCAGCTTCAACATACCAACACCACCATCATGCGTCAGCGTGACGAGGCTCGCAGAGTTGTGCTGCATCTGCGTAGCTTGATTGGAGGCCAGAGCCACCATCTGGAGCACATCATTCAGTCTCTGACCAAGCCTGACGAGCTCATCCACGCCATCGAAGGTGGCTTTGATGATATGGAGCTAGAGGATGACGACGAAGAGTCCAACGCCGGCCTCAAGGCGACTTCACGCAGCAACAAGCGCATGTCAGCCTCAAGCTTTGTGGATGTGGCTGACCGCCACCTGAGGGACAAGACTGATGCTATTGCCCACATTGTTCGCAACATTGCTGAACAGTGCCAAGCTGCCGTTGAAGGCCTGCAGCTTGCTCAGGATGCTGAATCCCGAGAGAACCGACGTCACAGCAACTTGTCGCTTGCCCACAGCGACGACGGTCAGTCTGCCGCCACCTCTGAGACTGGCGATGATAGCCTCCTTCAGCCAGGAAGGGCCTCGAGTATCCCTCCTACACCGGATCTGATCCCCAACAGGAGCAGCACTGCCATGTCCTATGCATCTACGGCAACCACCCCGGAGCGTACTAGCCAACAGTACACAGTTCGGGATGATATCCCCACCAAGATCGTCGAGGACGACGAGGAGGAGGACTACGAAGACAACGACGCCCGCACGCATGAAGCTGGTATTGTCCACAAGCATTCCGAGCCCATGCTGCACAGGTCATCGGGTGCCAGGATTAGTGCTCTCGGCAATAGCCGTTGAATCCCTATTGGGTTGATTTTCAGACACTGAGAAGAGGATGCCCATTTCAGAGTACCAATTGTACTCTTCACGGTCGAACCAATATCTATTTGTTTGCATTACAAGCGCTTCTGCTGCTTATTTTTTGTTTGTACCTGGTGTCTTCTGGATCAAAGCTCTTTTTGGGGGTTACGGCGTTGTGTTCATTTGTCTATGTATCACCTCGCTGGACGCGGGGATTCTTTCCTACATATCTTACCAAGCCGGGTCTACCTTGATGGATTAAGTCTTTGTTATCATGGGATTGTTGTAAGAGGCGCGAGCTCGACAGCGTGGTTTTTTGTCTTCACGTCGCTCATTTACCCGGCTGGCCATTTACTCGAGTTGATATCCTTCAAAAAGATGCGAATCACAATATGTTCTCCCTGCATATTGGCAGAGAAATTCCTTAATGAAGATGATTTTACCGCAATGATGTTGGATCTGTGCATTTGATGAACGAGAATCTATGAGCTCTGCGGCCACCCTTTATGGTTGTAGAAACATAACGTAGTATCTTATGGAAAGCCGAACGCCTACTTCAAGAAGTGACTATCCTTTTAGTGGCTCCCCATGTCGTCAGTGCTACTGATAAGATAAGCAATATTTCATGGACATGAAAATTACCGGTGGCAGGTAGGCTTGTCAACCACATCCTCGAGATTTCTTGCGCACTGGCAACGAATTTCAATCATGGGCGATCCTTTATTAACATCACTTTGCGCAATATGCCACGTCTCGGCGCCGAGGTACAAATGTCCCCGCTGCGCCATTCGGACCTGTTCGTTGCCTTGCATCAAGAAGCACAAGGCATGGTCCGATTGCAGTGGTGAGCGCGATCCGACTACGTATCTGCCTCGATCGAAATTGCGAACGCCGGCCGGCATCGACCATGACTACAACTTCCTCTACGGCATGGAACGGTCCCTCGAGCGAAGCGAGAAGATCTTAGTCGAAGAAAAAGGTCTCGTGCAGAAGGAGGAGCTGCGACCGATGACGGTGCAGGAGGTGAAGTGGAAGACGGGACGAGACGGCAAGAAGAGAAAAGTCTTGGTCACACGCGTTCTGCGCGAGGCCAAAGGGCGAACGTTTGAGCGCTTCCTCAGCCAGCGCCTCCGAAAGCTGAATATCCGGATCATGTGCGTGCCCGCGGGCATGACGAGACAAAAGGAGAACCATACAACCCTGAACAGAAGGTCGGGAAGGATCAATTGGCAAGTAGAATGGCTTCAGGTAGCGGAAGGAGACTCGGCCGAGGCAGGGACGGGTGTGCCGAAGTTCCAGAGGATGCTTTCGAAAGCCATGGATGATGTACCGCTCTACCAGGCCTACCAGAGCTTGCTGGAGGAGCAGGCTCGCAAGAAGAATCCAGATGTCTTCAGGGCGTCGAAGAACGTTCGCAAGAATGATATGCAGGATACGCAGGACACAACCTGGGGCTTCGGCTTTGGCTCGATCCAGGAGCCTTCTACTGCCACTTGGATCTCCCACCAAACATCAAATCTCGAAGTGTGGCCATTTGAGGCAGACGAATTGAGCAAAGAGCGGTACCAATTCTACCTTGCAAGATTACCGAGCCGGGCGGATAAACCGTCGATCGTTACGCGCCTGCACTCTACGGACTGTCTGCGGGATGTCCTATCCAATACGAAGATTCTAGAGTTTCCTTGCATCTACGTCCTACAAAGCAACGACGCGCTCCCCCAGGGGTTGGCCCTCGGACCGAAGGACACAATAGAGCCCCAGGGAACAAAGCGACACGCCCCAGCTGGAAATAAGAACCCCAGACCGGCAAAGAGGCAGCAGCGACAAGACAATGAAACACTAGAGGACGGTGAGGTTGGCGGCGCAGAAGAGGGCGAGGACGGAGTCAACGATGATGATGACGACGACGACAGCAGCTTTAAGGGAGCCGTCGGTCTCGAGGCTGGCGAGGTAATTGCTGAGCAAAGTGTAGGGGAGGAAGAGGACGATGATGAGGAGGGAGACGATGATGACGACGATTCGACGAGCAGCTCCGGCTCGGATAGTGATTAATGTTGGAGAACCGTGCCTGTGCGAATGAACACTGGAACTTGAGATACCCCCAAATGAGGACTGAGCAAAGAGGCGGATAGTATGTTGGAAATGCGCGAGGCGAACATCTTTGATTGTATTCATCTATGGAAATTGTAGCTTAGTCTTCAAGAAATCAAACATGATCTGTTACACGATCCCAGGAATTCGGATTGTCTTGACACTTGATGCGTTGAAGAAGAGAAGAGCTCAGGACGGATCTGGTAAGCTCCGGTACCTGTAAATAGTACCCCTGCAGATCCCCCCACAGCAAGCGGCCACTGGAACGTTACGACAACCTCAACTAACTCAGCCTCCCACATCCCCAAAGCGCGACGACGACAGCCAAAACCGATGAACCCGGCATCTGACGACTGACGTGGGCCCCCCCTAAACACCATGGTATGAGCCTGAACGACGTGCGCCGCTGCATGGTTTCTATTTCCTCGTCACCGCTGTCCCCGCCGCCGCCGCCACGATGGACAACGCACCGGCGCCGAAGCTCTCAGAGCTGTTGCGGCACCCGGACGACCTGGACAAGATTGCCGCAATGAAGCTTGAGTTCACGCGCAAGAAGGGCGCTGTGGACTCCCAGCTGCGAAGCGGCCTCCGTGAGCAGCTCGAGACGACGCAATCCGGCATGAATGGCCTCAGCGACGGCCAGAAGACGGTTCAGATGATCAAGGAGGAGATGATGAAGATTGACAAGCTGTGCTCGGAGTCGCAGACCATGATCAAGGATTTTGCCAGCATCAACCTCGTGTCGCAGGCACATCGCAACTTCGGCGCCGTCGAGACGATGCGTCGCAACCTCGAGACGTTCAACGAGAGGATCGGCCTCGTGGAGAATATGCTGAAGCAGAATGACGAGGACCAAGAGAACATGCCGAACCTGCTGCCGTGCCACTACGAGCTCACCCAGCTGAGGAATATTCGCGACGATGCCATGGAGCAGATTCGCAGGGCCGAGGACCAGGGTCTCGAGTCCACGCTGGAGGACTACTTTGCCAGGCTGGACGACACAATCGACTGGTTCGACGAGCACGTCGGCCTGCTAGCACTTAACCTAATCAACCTCGTCGTCAACGACAACAACGGTCTAGTCGTACGCTTCGCCGTCGTCATGGAGGCCGAGGAGAAGAGCGACCAACGCGTCCTCGCCCTCCAGGAGGCGCTCAAGAACCACAAGGAGATGGCCGCCCGCTTCCAGAGCATCACCGACGGTGCCAAGAAGGTGCGCGGCTACAAGGACAAGTTCCTGCAGGCCATCCGCCTCAGCGCCGAGCAGCAGTTCGAGCAGGCCAAGGAGGACTTCCTGGACGACCCCAGCAAGCTCGAGAAGATCATGAAGTGGTACTTCAACGACCTGAACGCCGTCAAGATCGGCATGACGCCCCTGATGCCCAAGAAGTGGAACATCACCAAGACGTATGCCGACGTCTACCACCAGCTCATGCACGACTTTCTGGTCGGCATGGTGGACAGCCCGGAGACCAGCTCGGCTCACACCCTTGAGATTATTAGCTTCCCCGAGAAGTACTATAAGAAAATGGCCAAGATTGGCTTCCGTCAGGACGCGCTCTCGCCGCACGTCATAGACAACCGTGAGGGAGAGCTCGTCAGAGACTTCCGTCAGCTCATCATCAAGTTCCTCGACGAGTGGATCGACCGCATCTTCGAGCAGGAGAAGCAGGACTTTGCCGGCCGCAACGTCGAGGGCTCCAACCTCGACCAGGACGAGTACGGCTACTTCCGCACCAAGAACCTCGTCGCCCTTTGGCGCATGCTGCGCGAGCAGGTCGAGGCGGCGCTCAACTCGCAGCGGGCCGATGTCGTCGAAGGTGTCATCGACGCCATGTTCCTGCGCCTGCGCGACAGGCAGCAGTCGTGGCAGCGCATGCTCGAGGAGGAGGCCGTCCGCTTCGAGACGGGCAAGGTCGCCGAGCTCGAGGGCTTCCAGGCCATGCAGGACTGGCTCGTCGCCACGGCCAACGACCAGATCGCGTGCATCGACGACAACGAGGACGAGGGCCGCTTCGGCTACCTGAGCAGCTTTAAACAGAAGTACGAGCCGGGCGTCACGCCGCAGTACCTCGAGCGCGCGGACCAGGAGCTGGACCAACTGCGCGACGGCTACGTCGACTTCAGCACCTGGTGCATCACCAAGTTCGCCCACCTCATCTTCGCCGTCGACTTCAGCAACGTCATGCCCGACTTCTTCACGCCCAAGTGGTACACCAGCACCGCCATGAAGCAGATGGTCGTCACCTTTGACGAGTACCTCGGCGACTACCGCCAGGTCCTGCACCACTCGCTCGTCGACATCTTCACCGAGATCTTCGCCGACGAGCTGCTCGTGCGCTACCTCTCGTCGGTGCGCAACAAGGGCGCCAAGCTGCGCCGCGCCGACCCCTTCCAGGACAAGCTCTTCAACGACATCTCCACAGCCTTCGAGTACTTCTCGGGCCTGCCCAACCCGGACGTCGCCGCCTCCATCAAGCAGACCTGGCGCGTCACCGAGCCCTTCCTGCGCCTGCTCACCGCCGACAAGGACGCCGTCGTCGACGTCTTCGACGAGTTCAAGCGCGCCTACTGGGACCTGCACATCAGCTGGGTCGAGGCCGTGCTGCGCGTACGCGACGACTTTGAGCGCAGCATGCTCAACGCCATCAAGGCGCGCGCGGCCCAGATGGACGTCGTGCGCGGGCCCGAGACCATCATGGGCAAGATTAAGTAAGGCTGGGAATTGGGGATTTGGGGGCGGCGGCGGGGGGGTTGGTGAATGAAGGAGTTTCGATGACTACGTGGAAACGTTTGAAGATGTGATGTTTTGTCGCTGGGGAGAATCCCCCTTTGCTGGTATCAATATGGTGTTTAGTATTCTGTTGCAAGCTCGGTTTCCCCGTGCTTGTCAGAATGGAAGTCTCAGCGAATGACTTTACGTAGTGGACTTGAAATAAGAAGCTCAGTTCCCAAATCACTCGCAGGCCAAGACGGGGTTCTCGGAGTTCTCGCCGTTTCTCGCACAACTAGATAAGTGCCAGTATGGCCCTTTCACGGGTATATCACGACATACCCACCCACAGCTACAAAATAGCGTAGAACTAAGCAGTGAATGGAATACATGTTTGATTCAACAACCGTCGTTGTACAGACTGCCTGGACTAGATACAACTTGTGGGGGGCATCGGTTCCTCCTCGAATTAATGATGACGATGATGGTGATAAGTGATGTGGTGATGATTACGCTACGGCAGATCCCGCGGGTTCGACAAAAATGATTGGGTTTGTCTAAATGTGCTTCTATCCCTTTCAACCCTTTCCCATTCGCTGACGAGCCGGGACAGATCAGGATAGTGGAATAGGGGGTGAAATATGGTGGCAGAAGGCAGAAAAAATAGGGTGGGGGTCTTGAGTGTGGAAAGGGAGGATGAACCAAAGAAATGCTAAATGTCTTGAAAACTATGACACGCTTCCCCAATGCAGGCTTGATCTCACCTCAAGAGACCGTAGCAACGAGCCCAGGAAACCCAAAGGATCGATATGTTCTGGTTTGGAAAGAGCCTACACAGAATCATGGCCGAACCTCTATCATGACTGGTTGGCTAGGTAGTTGGCAGCCTGTGGGGTTGGTCAGCATGAAGCGGTTCGGTTCTCGTAACAAATGGTGGTACTCACTCGCTCAAGGTTGTAGTCATACTTTTCCAGCGCTGCCAGCGCATCACCGCGCGCGTAGCCCATGCCGGTGAGATGCTTCAGGATTGGGTCATCGTGCTCACCCTGCGTCGTCAGAGCACGGCCGGGCAGACCAGGACGAGAGTCGGTCGCAGCGTCTGTAGCGGCGGCGGTGGCTGCAGGTGCAGGTGCAGCTTCCGTGGCCGCTGCCGTGGGAGTGTCAAGCCCAGAGAAGATGGCATCCCAGTCGTGAGCATCCGCGGCTTTCTGCTGGGTTCCACCAGACGAGGCTGAGGCACCGGTGCCAGGGTTGGAGGGGACGAAATCGAAGCTGCTCTCGTTACCGAAAGCGGTAGACTCGCTCTTAGCTTGACTGGCCGGGGGACTGCTGTCAAAAACAGCGTTGAAGTCGTCAAGGCCGGAGCGAGAAATGTTGGCAAAGTCATCGTCCGCTGAACCCTCCTTGGCATCTTCGAGTCCCTCGAAATCGTCTTCTATGTCGTCAAAGGCACCCTTCGCCGGTGGATTCGAAGGGGCGGGCTGGCTTGCCGAGGGTGCGGCCCCTGTGGTGGCAGCGCCAAAAATGTCATCCACTGAAGACGTTTGCTGCCCTGCAGCTGTGACCGTTGAAGGGGAGCTCAGGTGCTCAGCACTTGGTCATGAATTAGTTAAGTGCCCATCGGCTGTTTCTCAGTAAGAACGTACCTTCGGTTTGTAAACTCCGTGGGTTGAGTGGCGTCCTTGCTGGGCACCGGGGACGATGGGGCAGCAATGCCAACGTTCGTGCTGCTTTGAGTGGGTGTAGCTTCCACAGGCTGGTCCTTGCCGGTGTTCTTAGCTGGTGGTGAGGCAGGCGCAAAGTCGTCGGCAAAGCCTCCATCTTCGCTGTTGGAGTCCGAGTCGTCGTCTCGCTCAATCTCGGAAATTGGGGGAAACTCGCTATCAAAAGCAGATGCGGCGTTGGAAGTCTGGGGCACCATTTGGGTTTGGCTCTTGTTAGAGCTCGAGAATGCCGCGAAAGCGTTGTCAAAGTCGGCCTTTGCCTTGGCTTGGTCATTATCAGCAGAAGAGAAGGGATCAGGGGCTGCGGCCGCGCTGTCGGTAGTTTTGGAAGCTGCAGCAGGCTCATTTGTGGCTGTAGCAGTATTAGGTGTGTCCTTGTTGGCGGTTTCCTCGGTAGGGAATGCGCCGGGAACAGCGCTCTCTGCGGCAGTCTGTTCGGCTGGGAAAGGACTGATGCCCTCGTTGGACTGGCCCTCAGCCCGGGACATAGGAGGTGAAACTTGACGCGACGAGGTCAGTGATTCGGTCTCGGCTGGGAAAGGCAGGAAAGTGGAATTGATCTGCCTCGACTCTGGGGGAGCCGGGGGCTCGCCAGGCAGAGTCGCCTGACGACTCAGGGTTGGGCTCGCAGCAGGAGGGGTCGGGAAGGAATTGATGGATGAGGTCTCGGCATTCTGCTGCTTAAACGAGGTGGTGGGTGGAGGTGTTCCAGTTGGTGCCGGGGAGAAAGAGGAGCCAAAGACCTCATCAAACGACTTGTCGGAGAAGGTTCTCGCAGGGGGGGATGCAAAGGCACCCATGATGTCGGTGCTGGCTGAGCGCTTGAAGAAAGGATTGTTGGCACTGGAGATGGAAGCGGCAGGGCTGACGACCTGCTCGTTTACAGATACTGGAGAGCCAGTCTCAAGCTGACGGGAGAGCTCTTCGTTACTCCTAGTGAGGTCCTCTACTTCCGTCTTGAACTTTTCGCGCTCTCCTTCAGTAGTCGACAATTGCTTCTTGTTAATGGCAACGAGGCCTTTCTGCTGCCGGGCCTCAGATTTGAGCTTCTCAATTTGAGGCTTCAGCTGGGCGATCTCGGCGTTGACCACACGGATACGTTCACGCAAGTTGGTATTCTCTTGCTGATCGGCTTGCAGTGCTGTCAGCGTCTGTTGGTGCTGTGCTTGGATATCCTTGTATGTGCCTTCAAGTGTCAGGCATTCGCCTTGAAGCTTCTTGGTTTCGCTACGGGAATTGCGCAGCTGCTCCTCAAGCGCACGGGTGTCCTGCGCTTCTTTCTCGTAAAGAGAACGAAGCTGGGCGAGCCGCTGCTCGAAGTTTTGCTTTTGAGAATTTGTCTGGTTAAGCTCATTCTGAGTAGCAGTGCGCTTCGATTGGACATCCTGCATCTGCTTGGACAGTGTGCCGATCTGGCTTGAAAGGTTAGCAAGCTCTGTTGTCTCCCCCGTGATCTTCTTGCTAGCTTCGGGGTCATTGTCTGCCAGAAGATCCTCGGAAGCAGACTGCTGGCTTGCAAGATTCGTGTTCGAACCAAAGGAGTCACCTGTTGGCTGTGCCGTCAAACCTCGCCCAAAGGACGAGGAAGGCACGAACGGTTTGAAGGTGTTGTTGATAGTTGGTGACGCTCGAGCGGGAGAGGAGGGGGACAGGCCGATGGACCCGCCGGCAAACGGATCGTTGGCATTGGAACCGCCTGTGGACATGGTTTGCAGGGCAGCCGGAGGGGGGTTCGTTGCCGAAGCTGCGGGTGGCGGAGTTGGTGCGGCAGAATCGAGACCAAAGAGATCCTCAAGGGCAGACTTGGGCTGTGCTGGCGGAGGGGGCTTCGCGGGCACAGGAGGCGGCTCGAAGGCCGAGTTGGTATTTTGTAATCGGCTCTGACGCACGCTAGGTGGCACCAGGTTGGGTGGCAGCGTGCTTGGTAGAGTGGTTGAGCGGCTGTTTCGTAGCTGTCGAATAAGATACATGGCTACGGCGAATCCCTCGCGTGTAAGGGTGCCCTGGCTATGGAAATCGGCATAGTCCCAAATCTGTGCCAATGTGTCCTCCGGGAGCTCAGATTTGCTGAGGAAGGGCACTGCTTCTTCTCCCGTAAGGAAGCCCTTGTTGCCCTTGTCTAGATCCGTGTAAATTTGGTCGAACCTGGCTTTATCTGCAGGGCTCACCGCCCAGTCACTACCGGTAGCTGTCGGCTGCATAGCCATTGGGGGTCTTCCCAGAGGACTCGAAGTGCGCGGTTGGACCGTGCCGCTAAGCTGTCGAGGGATGGCGGCCATGCCGGTGCTGGTCGGGGACTGGCGCGGTGCGGCCGCAGCGCCTCGCATGGTAGCGGCTTCGTAAAGGCCGGATGGTAGGACATTGGGTAGAGCGCGGAGAGTACCGGTCTTCATGGAAGTGAGAAGGTGCATGGCAATGACAAACTCGGTAAGGACCAGTGCACCGCGCTGCTCGGTGTCCGAGAGCTCCCAGATCCTGCCCAGTGTCTCGTTCGGTAGACCAGACTTGTCGAAGATCTGTCTCGCCTGCTCTCCGGGCAGCATGTTCCCCTGGAGCGGTTGGCGCTCAAACAGAGTGGTATACTGTGCCACTTTCTCGGGCGTCAGGGGCGGGATGCGCGAAAGTCCACCAGTGCCTTGAGCCTGGATCGGGGCAGGAGGCGTTGGGGCAGCGACCGGGGCGGGGGTTGCGAAGAAGCCATCGAATCGAGGAATCGGGCCCTGCTGGAAGGCCAATTGTGGTGTCGGTTCTCGTCCAGCTTGAGCATGACCAATAAGTCGCAAAACGGTACCAAAACCGGCGGGCGTTAAGAATCCACGATTCTCCTTGTCGGCTATCTGCCAGATCTGCAGGAGAGAAATGGTTAGGTTATGCAGATAATTTCGGGGCTCTGACGAACCTCTCCCAGAATGCGCGAATCGAGGCGTGTCTTCTCGAAGAACTTGACGGCAGTTTCGCCGGTGACGACGCCAACGCCGTCGCTGTCGGCTTGTCGGAAGAGTTGGCCATAGACACGCTTCTCTTCGGCGTTCAGGTTGAGAATGGGCGCAGCTGTAGAGGCGGGAACTTGTTAGATGCATGCTGGGGCTGCAAGTAGGGTTAGGAGAGACGTACCGGTATCAACGCCTGCTGTTTCCGCAGACATTGTCGCATGCGAACCGTTTCGACAGCTCCCGTATTGGATGGAGGTTGAGCGAGGAGGTGCTAAGGGGGGGAGTCGCACGACGGTGCCCTTTCACGCGAGGAAGCTTTCGCAGAAGCTGAGCTACGGGTTCTGAAGATGCGCCGAAGGAAAGGGGGGCTGGGTGACGACGAGGTCGTGTGATTGTGAGTGTATGCAATGCAAGTCGTAATTGATTGGCCTCAGTGTAGACAATCGTCAGCCTGGGGGGCTGGTGTTGCTGCTCCGAGCTCTGATTCGGCCAGAAGGGGGGGGGCTCTCCTTGGGGAGCGTTTGGTTGGGTGGGTGTTAGTGGTAGCCACACTTTCCTCACCTGGCCAGGCATGGAAGCTCCACGAGGTATCCTCGGCCACAAATTCTGGGGTAAGATACCTTGCGAATGTTCTAGTGTACTTCCACCCGACCTGCGGCCTACCCTGTAACCCATACGATTTAGTCCATAAACATACAGTAACAACGGCCAGGCTTTATCCAGCCTGCTTGTATTGCGAGCCGTTTGCTTTGGACCACGTATAGATGGTTCATGGAGGTATACGGTGGCGCAAACATGGAGAACCAGGCTGTGTCATATTCCTACAACTAACAGCGCTCTTGTTTGCCAGTTCGTTATGCGTAGGCTTGCTGTTGTGTGCACGCAGTTATGGACGGAATGCTAACGTCGGCAGATTGATCTGATATGCCACATCCCTCAAAGATGGCGGAAACCACCGGCATCCGCAAAGGCACCGCTGCAAGATCCCTGGTACACGAATAGATAAATTGCGCCATCAGAATGTGTTTACATAACACTTTGTGAATTCCAAATGTTTTACCAGCCGAGCTAGCGGCACCTCAACTGGGCAGGTTTGATGCTACCTTGTCAAGACGACTGATATGTCGCCGCAAGCCGACGTCAGTGCCAGAAGTACCTAAAGGCTAGATGCGTGGGCATTGAGACAGCATTCACCTTGCATGTGATACCTTAGCAGGAAAAACGAGGACCATAGGTAATGTGTGAAACCATTGACAAGCTGTATCACAAGCAAGCTTCTACAGTCTACAATCTAGATATTTCATATTACTACTAATGATAAAACTGAACAACAAAAAGAATAAAAACATGAGGAATCTTCAGGCCACTTCAGTTTTATTTTTAGGTATGACATAGGAACTGGAACTATCTCCTCGATATGTTTGTCAATGGCCCAAGAGAAGTCGCCTGTATTATTTGTTGCTCACTGCTTGCCTCAGCAGAGGTTACAAATCGCATCGTATTTGTGGAGACGGGCATTTCAAATCATCTCCCCTAGCGACCTCGGTTCCCTCGTGAATACAGGTCCACGAGCGCCGCCATTGGTCAGTCTCTGTGCTCTCCACCCACCATGGATTCCATGCCGTTTTGCACCAAGACAAGGCGAAGGCATGGCAGAGGGTACCTACCTATTTTCTTTTGCTTCTTCAGGGTTCATGTCAATCCATCGCTAACCTGGGCGAGCCGTCAGTCTCCTGCAGCCTCACGAGTCCAGCCATTCATTCATTTGTTCATTCATCCGTTCACCCAGGTTGCCCCGTCCAAAGCCTCCCGTCTGCACCTCGTTCTGGTTTTTCCCCAAACAGGCAGAATTCGCCCGTCGCTGCCTCGCCGAACGCTGTCCGAACGCCCACCCCCGGTCCGGCCGCAGAAGACGTCATCCTGTGCTGCTCCACCTCACTACACACTTGACAGACGCACCAGCCGGAAACCGTACAGCTACCCGCACTCCGGAAGGTAGTAGTAGCCTGCTTACAGAACACACCAAAAATCTGCATGCGCCGTGCATGAGTATATAGCTGCCCGCAAACCCCTCCCCCACCACCGAGCAAGATCCGCTCCCCTCGGA
This sequence comes from Paramyrothecium roridum, assembly GCA_003012165.1. Classification (NCBI taxonomy): domain Eukaryota; kingdom Fungi; phylum Ascomycota; class Sordariomycetes; order Hypocreales; family Stachybotryaceae; genus Paramyrothecium; species Paramyrothecium roridum. The sequence continues at coordinate 23,456 of PXOD01000495.1, forward strand.
CCCTATGCTACCCTTGGCAAGCTTCGTCGCGCGCGCACCTGTCCTCACGAATAGAGCCGCCTCCACGAGAATAGCTTCACTGTCGCGTCACTTCTCCGCCGCGGCTCCCACATACAGCATGGCCCCCATCACCAAGGAGACCGACTACCTCGTCCTTGGCGGCGGCAGCGGCGGCCTCGGCTCCGCTCGCATGGCCAGCTCCAAGTTCGGCGCCAAGGCCATGATTGTCGAGAATAAGCGACTGGGCGGTACCTGTGTCAACGTTGGGTATGTTCCTGCGCATCCTTACCTGCTCTGCTCCAGCGACCTGCAACTGACCGCATGATCCTTCTCTTATGCCAGATGCGTACCCAAAAAGGTCACCTTCAACGCGGCCATGCTCGCCGAGGCCATCCACGACTCAAAAGCCTATGGCTTCTCCGTTGAGCACACGGCTCCATTCGACTGGACCACCTTCAAGAACAAGCGAGACGCGTACATTCAACGCCTCAATGGTATCTACGAGCGCAACCTCAACAACGACAAGGTCGAGTACGTTCACGGCTGGGGTCGTCTGCTGTCCAAGAACCAGGTCGAGGTGACCCAGGACGACGGCACCAAGGTGCTCGTCAACGCCAAGAACATTCTCGTCGCCGTGGGTGGCAAGCCTGGCCCAACGCCCCCGATCCCTGGCGCCGAGCTCGGAATTAACAGCGACGGCTTCTTCGACATCGATAAGCAGCCTAAGAAGGTGGCCATTGTCGGCGCTGGCTACATCGCCGTCGAGTTCGCCGGCATGTTCAACGCCCTGGGCACCGAGACCCATCTCCTCATCCGACATGATACCTTCCTCCGTTCCTTTGACCCCATGATCCAGGAGGAGGTGACCAAGGAATACGAAAGGCTGGGCGTCAAGCTGCACAAGAGGTCAATCACCTCCAAGATCGAGAAGGACGCCAACGGCAAGCTTACCGTCACCTACAAGGACGATAGCGGAAGTGAAACTTCCATTACTGACGTTGACCACTTGATCTGGGCCATTGGTCGAGTTCCCGAGACGCGCGGCATCGGTCTGGAAGAGGCTGGCGTCAAGCTCAACGAGAAGGGCCAAATCATCGTCGACGACTACCAAAACAGCAGCGTTGACAACATCTTCGCTCTCGGTGACGTCACCGGCCAAGTCGAGCTCACGCCCGTTGCCATCGCCGCGGGCCGTCGTCTCGCCGAGCGCCTCTATGGCCCTCCCAAGTTCTCCAACACCAAGATCAGCTACGAGAACATTCCCTCCGTCGTCTTCGCCCACCCCGAGGTTGGCAGCATCGGCCTAACGGAGCCCCAGGCCATCGAGAAGTACGGAAAGGACAACATCAAGGTCTACAAGACCAAGTTTACCGCCATGTATTATGCCATGATGGACCAGCCCGACAAGGGCCCTACCAGCTACAAGCTCATCGTCCAGGGCCCCGAGGAGAAGGTCGTCGGACTACACATTTTGGGACTCGGCAGCGGCGAGATGCTGCAAGGCTTCGGTGTCGCGATCAAGATGGGTGCGACGAAGGCAGACTTTGACAGCTGCATTGCCATCCACCCGACGAGTGCGGAGGAGCTGGTTACGTTGAAGTAGAGTTATAGAATTGCTACAAGTGAAATAAACAGATAATAAAGCCAAGGCCGGTCGTCCCGCTTCCACTGATAGTTCTGTATAGTGACACTCGTTATACTTGGCCCTCGAGATCTATGCATTTGCCGCTAAAATGATATATAGAGACATCATTGATGGCTTGCTAACCTCAATACCATCCAAAACTCGAAAGCGCAGACCCATTCGTTCTCCTGATGCGAACTTGAGCCAGTCCCATTACCAGAACGGATGATACGTTGCCAATGTATCCATGTGCTCTTCTGGGGCTGAGACTGATCATACCGGAGACGACTCGGATGTCTGCAACCACAATGGACATCCGGGAGGCTGGTACGAGTTTCACCGTTTGAGACCCGGCAATCTGGTCAACAGCAGTTCTGTTGAGGGGAGGCAGAGACACTCCCCTTGGTATCTAGCACAGTGACTCGCACGACCCGAGCGAGCCATTCAGCACAAGGAGTAAATGCTCCAATGTCTCATATGTGATAATCGACCCCGTGAAAACGTGGCTGCTTCGGTAGGAAGGGCTAGCTCGGCAAAGTAGCTCTCGTCATTCCACAGGATAGGGCGTCTCACAATCATCACCTTTCGAGACACTGGACTCTTTCTAGAACCTCCGGGGAAAATGACGACAGTCTCGACTTCTTTGACGTTCTAGAACTGGTTAATGGATACACTACGTCCCAGCCAGCACAAGGGAGGCGTTCCGGCCGTGCGCATAGGAGAACACGCTATTACAGCCACTCAACATCGTGTGTCACGTAGTGGGCTGATTTGAAGCTCAGGTGGTCCTCGGTGAGAAGCCGAAGAATCACTTACATGAAGCCTCCTTCCAGAGCGCATATGGCAAGCCAAACCAGTCAAGCCCTTAGCTTTACGGGGCTCCGAGCGAGGAACGAAAGACGTCTCGGTAAAGATCTCAGGTTCAAAGGGTACGCATTGAGACGAAGGGGACGTATACCAAAAACCAAACCAAAAGAGTCCGATGTCTGATATGTAAGCCACCGAGGCGGCATGAGACAGAGGTGGCCTGACACCGGCAAGTCGAATTCCTTACAAAAGAAAAGCCGTTCGTGACGAGTTCCGCTGGAGCAGGCCCTCCTTCGGGAAGAAGCCGCCCGCTTCTTTTGTCTGAGCCATTCCATTCAGACACCACGGTGGCCCGTCAAATTGGTAGGCATAATACGAGCGACGTCTTAGAAGCGCCACACGCTCCGGCTTGAGAAGGTCTGGGCAACTGTCTTGCAGCATTTAGCACACGGCTGCGCCTTGCACCCCCCCCCCCCCCCACGAAACGATTGCGCTAGCGATGAGACTGCAAAGGGAGAGGGAAAATTTTCAAGTTCTGCATCACGGTGGCAAGATCAGCTCTGAGCGACAGGCTTCGCAGCTCCGCTGCCCTTACCCAATGCGCGCAGCAAGAGGCGTTATCTTCTGCTGTCGTATCCCCTCCCCCTAGATCACCCTGGGGAGATATCCAACAGCTCAGCAAGGGCGTCGTACCCACAATGTTGGTTGAGCCCTGCATAAAAAAATCCGTTGTGGGGGTAATGGCTTCAGATTTGGTGTAGCCAAGTGTAGCTGAATGGCCAATTTAGGCAAGCTGCAGTGCAGACCATGAGGAGCCTAGAGTCTCGAATCTGTGAGGCCAGCCACGCGGGCCAGCTGACGCTCACGAGCAGAATGGATGTGGTTATCCCCCAGACTGATCTTCGGCGTTCCCATTTCATGAAGCCGCATGACTTTGGCGAGGCTACCGGAACAGCGCGCCACCGAACCAATCTCATGTTATCGGGGCGTTCTCAGTCGTCTTTGCGAGGATAGTGAAAGAACACTGGGATTGTAACACGAGCCAGCGCCACCTCCACACTTGCAAATCCTTTAGAACGCCAAGCACGGCGCTCCCAATAGGTGGCTTGCAGTATTGACAGTTGGCGTCTCATGATATCGACCTATACCGCGAGGGGTTGGTGTCACAAGGCAACGCCCGCCATTGCAAGGTTGGCGACACCACGTTTTCGCAGATGCGCTAGAGCTCTTGAGGTCTGGTTGGAGCTGGGGCGTGCAGCGGGACATTGGCTTCGTCGAGGAGGATTTCATCCTGGGCCTGGTGTATTATTGTAAAGGGTGCGAAGGCGGCCTTTGGCGTGATGATCTCGCCTAGAGACCCAGGAGAACGGTCGTGGCTACATGGGTCGCGCTGACAAGAGGCCAAACAGTCTGACGGCAGCTTAGATGACCCTGTGCCTCATTCACCCTTGTCGACTCGTATGCCATGATTCCCCCAAGGTGAAACCTCAGAGCCGGCGCGTGTTGCCATTCGTACACATGCCCTGCCTCTCATCGAACCCTGGGCATGGGCTGACAATGCAGGTGCTTCATGAAGCCCAGCAACGTTCGAAATACGCCATTTTCGTCAGTTGCTGGGGGCCAATTACGACGTGCATATGCCTACCCTGGCGGAGAAAGTGTTGCTATTTGGGAACGAAATGTGATACCGGGTCCATGGTACGGCTGGAAATCATCCAAGCTCTTCGCGCAACGTGATGCCCAAAACAGCCCGGAACAGACAATTCGTGAATAAAGCATACTCTGCCGTGCGTTGACCAACGTAGAGTAGTACTTGGCGAGGTTGCAAAGCAGTGCCTGGCGTTCAGCCATTCTCAATTGACCTAGCCCAGAAGGCGGGCATGAGGAACAGTTGAGAACTGGAGGAAAGGGACCACAACTACAATGCCTCGAAATCGAATCCTAATCCTTATCGCGGGCACTGCAATGCGAAATGGCGATTCTTCACCCCAGGTGTTTCCACTTAGTGTATCACCTCATGCGGTCCAATAGCCTGTTGATAGTTGACACAGGCTAGGCATCGCCGTTGACCAGCATTTACCAGAAGTGGCGCTACGCCGACCCGACGGGTTGCCGTGCTTCTGCTCTGGATTGAGGTGCGTTCGAGCGCCGCAAAGCAGGAGATTTTGATCACATCTTTTGAGCTCACGACCAGGGGGCCGCACATGCAATCTGCGGTGCATGTGGTAGCCTGGGCGCCTCCATCATCATGGCCCATCGTCGATTCCCCCATTCGGCTATCAGCGACTCCGCTGGTGTTGGCTGCTGGCACAGTCATGCCAGGGGTTCTGAGACCAAAGGTCATTCTTGAAGCGAATCCGAGGGACAGGTGATTGGTTACCGACACAAGATTGCGGGTTCGTCACACTTCCCGAAGCGGCAATGGTGGGTAAGACAGCGGAATTATGTAGGGCCCCAAGGAGCAAAGGGAGGTGCAGGCGACTAGTGAGGGGTTCGACCTTGATATTGGAAGGATCACACCCAGGCCTCCTTTGGGCTGACTGCAAGAGCTGTATCGAGGGATGAGGCCATCGAGTCCAGAGGGGGCTAGCGTTGCCGGAGAATTGTTGGTTCAGGTCAAGTCGAGGAAGGGCAGGTAGGGCATGTGGGTGCTTGATATGGGCATGGGGAACTGAGGCGCATCTTGTGTGACCATGGGACCACCTATAGCACGAACAGAGCTGTACCACTAACGCACACCAGTTCCTCCTCGGCTATTGGATGCTTGGCCTGGCCTTGGGACGCGAGGACCAGGTTGGAGGAGAAGATGACGGTCGGGTAATCACAGAGCATTTGCAACCGAAGGAATTGGCTTGCATTAGAGCCAGGTAACGTGACGAAGCAGCATGCTTGCAGCCCGTCTCTCGCTCGAGTCGCCAAGGTAAGCATGCAGCGCTGAGGAATCATGTCTAGCGCCCACCGCGCGCCATATCATGAGCGATCGTCACGCTATGAAACAGAGGAGGCAGGCACTTTCGAGGCCCTGTGCCAAGTAAGCCATGGTGAGGCGGAAAGGATGGCCCAATATTTGCCTCTTCATGCAGGAGGCTCGTTGTGACAAAGGAGCCAACAGGACGGACAAAAACGTGCGGAGAAAAAAAAAAATGTAGCTGCATATCATGACCGGCCTGGCGCAGCAGCAGCAACAGCATCCCTACCAAATGTCGTCGTACGTCGGAAGATGGCGTGGCGGCGGCCAGCTAACGCCCGAGTATTGGGACAAGAGGCTGGATGGGTGGAGGAAGCACGAGGAGGAGGGGGGGTTAATGTGATCAGTCACATACGGCAGTTCGAAGGATGGCTTTGCTTTTGATCTTGTTTGATGAACAGAGGTCAAAGCTGCAGAGGCGGCGACCAGCTGGATTGGGAGATGCGCAGGTCAATCCCCCAGTTGGGAATGTTCGTCGTAGCTGACTGGCTCAACCAGACGGTCTCGTGGATTATTTCCACGGCAAGCTCTTACAGTGAAGGGTAAGTCAACCACCTCGATGTGTCGTAGTGGCGTTGGAACGGGATGCCCTCCACCCAATAAGCTTACATGCGAGGTCTGAGGCTTGGGGCTGCTTCAACCCAAGGCAACTGGGGAATAGCTACCTTACCTTACCTTACCATGCGGACTCGGGTAGCGCAGGGAGTGAAGCCACCTACCTGATGGTCTCGTTCATGTTCGTACCTCACCAATCGACCCGCCACTCCATCCCACCATGCCATCGTTTCGGCCAAAGTGGTGTGCCTGCCGTGCGGCGAAATTGTAACAACAAAAATATGTCGCGATGAGCTAATTGGCTTTTGTTGGGCGGTTCGTCCCGTAACATGCAGGCCTCTTGGTCACCCAGGACAAGCTGCGGGGTCCTGGAAGTCAACTTAAACGCTGAGCAAAGCAATGCAGCGAAGCACAGCGCTGGGGGAACCAGCATGCATTTGCTTTTTTGCCTGACCGGCGCGCTGGGAATCAACAAGTGGACGAACTAGGTACCTCAGGTAGCCCTTTGGTGGCTACTCGGGGTGAGAGCGATGCGGCGGCTCTGACGAAAGGACCAAACGACGCCACAGGGAGATGCTCTCCTGTCCCTGGCTGCATCGGTCAATCACCTAGCGGAGATGGCTGCGGCAACGGCACGCCCCGAGAGCAAATGTCCTCTGGACAGCTGTGCGTGGACTAGAGCGGACACACCCTGATCCATGACAAAACACCAATGCTTCATCCGTGCAAGTGTGCGCGAAAAGGGATATTCGCATGAAATCCGTGGCGTCACGTCGAGAGCGAAGAAGCGAAAGGACGAGCCCTCCCCCTTCAGCGACGTCAATTGGGGACCCCCCTTGTAGGAACAAGTTTGATCCAGCAATTTCGACTCGTCGCGGCCAAAGCCGCAGCGTCGTATTTTGCCAGCGCAGATGTGCCCAGGCGCTTACCTGAGGCCGTGCTGCAAAGCTCCAAGCTTGGGCATGACCCGTTCTATTTCCCATCCTCCTGCTTGGTCGCCTGCAGCTGTGGCGGCGGGAATTAGGAACAAAGGAGAGAGAGGTGGATGAGCCACCAACAGCATATGGGAAGAAGAAGAAATAAAAAAACACCCGCATGTCTTCAAAAGCCTCATTCCAGGCTCGGTCGCTGGCCGGCTGCCGATCGTATGCAGGCACCCGTTCAGTAATCAAGTGCGTCAAGCTGAGCCCGTCACTGCTGCCGACCCCAGGTAGCCGGTTACAGGTTACAGGTGAGCGACGGATGACAATGGCTTAGCAAGATAAACCTGAAAAAACCAACGACCCACTGTCACCCGTTCACGATGGCATCACCCAAGCTAAAACGTGGTAAGGGGACCACGGGTCTCAAAAAAAAATTATTTTTTAGTTGAAGAATGGAGTCGACATGGGGGGGTTGGCAGGCCTAACTTGATCGACTTGATCCACAGCGGCTGCACTGCCCAGCCGACCAGGTTTAGAGCTTCAATCAGAGCTGTGGCCAATGAACAGCCGAGATGTCAACCCCACAAAGTATCTAATGCATAAAGTAGGGTGGGCAGATGCATAATTTATACGTGCCTTGCCTCGGAATATCCAGTCGCTGCAAGTTGGTGCAGATACAGCAAGTGTACAAACACTCTCCGAGCCGAGTAGGAGACGCTCCGTCACGAAGAGGGTCAAGCTTGCAGCAGGGGGAGAAAAATTTCCTCCCAACCTGCACGCCACGGACTCATCATCTGCCGCGACAAATCGGCTCTTATTCTCTGTTCATTGCCTTCCCCATTCGCCTTCGTCCATGCAGCAGGGCACTGGGTGAGGCAATGCCAGTTCTTCAAAACCACATCCAAGAAAAATTTCACCAGTGGCCTGCCATCAGCATCAGGGGGGCTTTTGGGGCGTGAATCTAGCGCACCCGTGGGCCAGGGTTGTCGAAATGCACAGCACAAAAATTGTACGGACCCGACCAGGATGCTCGCTGCCAAGGCGCAGAGCGGAGAAAAAAAAAAGCCAACCGTGCCCTTGCGCCCTACAACCCCAGATTCACCTGGACTTGGCCCTGGTGTCTCCTGAAGGGCTGCTATTTGTAGCCGACCCATCATGGGCACAGACCTTTGCTCGACCAAGGCTGGCGACTCGGACTGTGGAGATGTCTCTTGACCGTCGTGAACAAATTTCCCGTCATCCCTGCCGTATGGACTCTTCGTCAAATTTTTGCCCCAGGGTGATGTGGACTAAGAATGCACCCCAAGAGTTTCGCTTCGAGATCGCGCACGAGTTATACTGATTCAACGACTTCCCTGCGGCGCAATCGCCATCGAGACTTGTTTGTTAATGCAATCTGGTTGCAGGGGCTTAACCAGATGACTGACTCGCCAAACATAGACCCTGTGGGCCGGGCGAGATCCTCCGCGTCGCTGGTGTCAAGCCTTCATCTGTCAAGATCTCATCTTCCCCTTTCCATCGAGCACTGGCCCTGGGTTCGCCGCAGGATTTCGACTTGGAATGACTCGGACGTTACCTACTGTAGATGGGATGGACAGAATGACTTCAAATGTAGAAGATCCGTTCAAACAATCTAATCTCATTTTGAGCCTCCTGACCTGCACAGACACGCGCACGCACATCCTTCCCTTACTGTATCTGGGCGGACAGTTGTTAAACGCCGATGCAAGGTACCTGAGCGAGCCGCCCTTGGCCCCTGTTGTCGATGAATGGAGAACCCAAGAAAAAAAAAATAAGAAACCAAAGAAAACCCCAGTAATGCACCGTATATGGCAAGGGTGCGAGGACCCCTCGACTGTCGATGCTTCAACCACCGTGCGAGCTATGAGGTGCAAGGTCGATTGCCGTCCCAACGAGCTGGACGTGCGTTGGCCGATGCGATCGATACTATTTGCTTTTTCTGCTGCCCAACATGGTGTTTCCGATGAGCCGTGCAGTCCCAGCTAAGACTAGCAGGTAGTGACCCTACGTGGTTCTGTGACTTTTCTGCAGTGTCATAGACCAAAGCTCGGCAGAGGCTGTTCCGCGATTCTCGTAGTTGGAAGATATGTCATGGCCACCATGGACGAACCGCGCATAGGCAACCTGTACAAATGGATGGGTCTCGGCACTTCGAAACTTGAGTGGCTTGCTGCGTTCATCGCACACACCGAATGGGGGTTGCCACCTGAAGCGCGGTGCTTACTGGCACCCTGGTTGATGAGAGGTTGGTCTGACCAAGTGCAGGGTGCTGTCACGCGTTGGGTCACGATTTTAGCCAGGTGATTTGAAGCAGAGGAATGGCGCTCAAGTCGAGTAGAGACGGACCCATGTATGTCTAGTGTAAGGAAGCTTACCAACAGTCCAACACTGTCAGCGCACTAGGTCAGACCCATCTCCTATTTCGCAGTAACGACCGCTACGAACCTGGAATGTGTAGTGTTGATCTAGCTGTGCATAATCATTGAAACCTGGTTCATGCCGCCATGGAGTTAGCAGCTCCTGCGTCCCTAACTTCACCAAGAATGCAGAGTTGACTTTGCCTACAGAGATATCGATGACGGTAATAATCAAACGCAAGCAGGGACATGGAAATGAAGTAGGCAAAGAACAACCAATGTAAACGCCCAGTTTCGTTCTGGGGCCAGCCAAGCATGACTGTTTTCTGGGTGATGCCCCGTAGCAAGCCCTTCCGAGTTATCGTTCGCCGCTCCGACTACATCAAACCGAGGCCGGCCTCGCCGGTGCGAAAAGGTATCGTGGCCGACCCATGATCATAACCCGCAAGCCATGTATGATAGTAGTTCATGATTCTGGTCTAACAAGGGCCGTCCTGGCGACAGGCACCAATTACGATGGCTCGTGAACTGAGGAATCCTTGAGATCTACCACTGCCCCCTGGCGGTTCAGCCCTCAGGGATGATACTCAACCAGCTGCCCTATCACGGTTGGTCTGTGCATCTAGGACCTCTGAAGCCCCTGCATGGAGAGCACCATTGCCATTCCTGGCGAGCTGCAGTAATCGGCCTAATTATCTCCTGCTAGGGCCTCATGACTATGGAACTGCCACTAGTCTGTCGTTCGCAGTTAGTATCTGGTCTCAGTCTAGATTGGCGAACCACGATACCCTTTCTGGCCTTCTTAGTGCAAGAAGAACAACATACGAGCTTGGCACACTCTCTTTCGCTCAGCTTTCCCAATTCGTCAGACAAGCGCGAAGCTCCATCTAATGGGCTCAAAATCATACAATCCACTGCGACTAATTGTGATGGATTCCCAGAGAGAAGTGTACAGAAGCATGCCATTTTTCCCTGAAGCAATTAAGCCATGAGGCGTGGAAGTCGCTTGCAGCGTGGGGGTTCCGTCGTGGACTTGCCTACGCCGTACCATGCATCATGTCTGCAGGGGCGAGACTGGTGCAAGAACAAAAAGCAAACGAACAAGCCATTGCTGAGTCGAGGTTAATTGCTGAGGTTACATGGCCTTGATAACGAATGACCCTGGTCGACTGTACCAAGGGTATGCTTCGTAAAGTGCCTGATTTGGACGTCTCAATCGCGACAACCGAGTGTAGCCGTGTGCGACAGGGTGTCCCAACTCCATGGTGTGGCAATACCTTCGTGCACGTCTTGAACTGCCGGAAAACTTCACCATAACGACCGGCTCTCCAAAAAGGAATGCGCAAGTCGTCATTGTCATTGTCATGCCTAGACAGTCGTGTCTCAGTTACTAGGACCGGGTTCCCAGGCCAAGGCTGCTTCATTTCGAGAGGCGTTTCGGCGGCATTTCTTGGGAATTGTGTTCATCCGAGCGTGAAAAGGTGAGACCCTTAGGACTTACACCAGCGGCAGGGCGAGCTGGGTTTCGGAGCAACAGCGCGGTTTCTTTGGTTTGCGAGGACACGTAGTTACGGATTGCCAATCTGGCCAGGATCGACGGGCTTGATAGAAAAATACAGAACGATGCCGAACAGCAAGCGCGGCTCAGAGAGCTGACATCTGCTGCAGAGAGCGAAATAAATTGAGGTCCAAGCATAGAAATGCAATGTGAAGTGTTGGCCAATCAATGGCCCGTACAAGCATCCCAGGAATTTGATGATTCGGACTACAGCACAGCATGCTATGGAATCAACAGCAGCGGCAGTCGCTAGGAAAGGCGTCGACTGGCTCTTCCCAGGCTCTTCCCAGCACCCCCACGCCTGACACGATCTAATGCATGTATGTGTCTCCCAGCCATTGTTGGTAGATCACTTTCGGCCACTGCTGGAGGCTCATTGGCTAATCCGACCGCGCGTGCATATAGTGTGGATGGGCTGTAATTCCCTGTGCAGTAAGGCTTTTTCTTGTGCTCCAGCAGCGTGGATATAGCTGTTGGTGTTGTGGCCCGCCCTTATCATGCGTGGTTCACGTTTTTCTCCATACCCGCCGTAGCCGGATGCAGCGTGCGCCTACGAAGACGCCCTTATTGGATGAGGGGTTTGATGAGCAATGACTGATAGGCTCTGGTCGATCAACCAAAGTGCACCACCAATTCAGTGATTCTTTTGTTTCGAGTTTCGAATGTTGAGTACCCGAAATGGAGGCTTCTGCGCAGCCTTGTGTGCAGATCTGTCTGGGTATGCGCCTCTTGACAATAGATATGAAAGATATTGCATGCCATGTCCATGTCGTCTCGCCACATCCGTCAGTGTTTCTGCCAGTTCCATGGGAATAGGTTCGTGGAGTCTATTGCCCGAAGCTCGTGGGGAGGGAACACGATGGCTTGACTACCATCACCGACCGATCTTGCAGGAAGACAGCTCTTCCCGGCAGATAGCACAAGGAATGGATTCTGCCGCAAATTATTTACTCCACCGACCACGCGATAATGCAATGGTCGGAGAAGCACCCATGTGGACGAAAGAGATGATAAGTGACAGGGCACATGATTGCAATAGCCCCGAATTATTCAGGGGCGGCAGAGGACTTCGGCGGGTTGGCGGAGGCTGGCAGAACGTGGGAGCGCCAACTTGTCTCAAACAAGCTGCTCAATATGTAGATGGTCACGACCATCACATACGAAGAAGCACACTCATACTTCCAGTCATGGTTGCGAATATGTTCCAAAGAACAGGTTTTGCACACGAGGTCAGGTGGCAATACCATACACAACCAGCGACGACTCCTTTCGTAGATAACGAAGGGTGGTGGAAAGGACAGCACTGATTTGCTGTAACCACACCATTGCGAAGCAAGTTTGTACGAAAATGGCATAGCCAAGCTGATAGCGTCCGTAGGTGGCTAGCCTGCGTGGTCCTACGGGCGCTCTGCGAGATGCATTATCGCCGGCAAACACTGGAGACCTGGGGTAGCTAGCACCGAGAGAGGGTCCGGGGGAAAATGCTTGGCGTTCAGGTGCTGGTCCCCATGTGCAGGATTTCTGATACGGACTCCAAGGGCAAGGTAGCATCCGAAGCTGCTTTGCCTCCATCGCTACCACAGTAACATGCTTGCATAATACTCCTTCTCGTGTATGTGTCATGGCCAAGATCATGTCAAGGGATTGTCGTCGACATGCATCGATGCTAGCCACAAGAGCGCAAAAGCACAAATAGTAATGATGTTGGAGGAGCGGAGGAGGTAACCACACGGTTCTAGTCTTCTGCGAAAACGCTGAGCCCTCCGAAGGCCAAACTATTTTGCATCTATTTCTCTTCAGAATAGCAAAATTGAAAGAAGAACGGAGTCGCATGGAAAGCTGGGTCGGGGTGCATCGAACGGCAACCAATCACGGAGCCTTAGTGGAACACCACTCTGCAGGTGCACCTACAGCGTTGCATTGCAGGAGAGCCCCGTTACGGCTTCTCCCTGCAGGCCTTGGGAATTCTCTCTCTCTCTCCAGCCAAACGCACACTTTTGTGTCCTGGCAAGTGGTGAGCAAAATAAACCAGACTGCTAAATACAATTCTTCTCCAATATTAGTAGGAAAGTTTTAGAAAATTTAAAGAGAAATATTAAAAAAAAAATTCTTATCTTACTACCTTTTTAGAAATTTATTATTATTTTAATTTTATTATATTAAAAATGTAATATAAGTAAGAAGTTGCCGCCTAATGTGTGATTTGTTAGTGGATTTGTGGTTTTGCAGTCCGGGTTTTTTCTTTTTTGCTAACCGCTTGCCTGGTTCCCGGAGGCTTTGCTTTGCCGTTGATGCGGGGGCCGCGTTGTGGATGAGGCGTGGCGATGCTTTTTGCTTCTTTCTTCATCGACTTGGTAGCTTCGAGTCCGTGCAGCCATGTTCTCCACGACGGTGAAACTTGTCTGTTCGAACAAACTCTTGAGTTGGCCTATTCTGATCTCGGCCATGCTCGCTATGCGTGAGCAGGGACATGCCTGATGTAAGTCTTAGGGGAATGAGACATGACCGGGCCGAGCAGACTCGAATTGTCGTCATTCGCATCAACTGCGGCACGATTAACGACGCCTACTCCAGGGAGTGCCGGATGTCGATCAAGATAAAAAGATCAGCAAAGGATAGAGTGGAATTCGTCTTCTGACATTGTGGGGAGATGGTGGAGCGTATCCAAGCGTTCTTCACCTTGGCCTGGCACGTTCTCTGGCACTGGGCGCTCACATGAACATGCTGTGACAGGTGATTTGCAATGGTGCGAACTGGCACAATAGTACGTAAGCGGGGGGCGTGGACTCGCACACACATGATGCCAATGTCGCCAGCCCTTACGATTCTCGGGTGTGATACGCTAATCCTTGGCTCCCCTGCAGGCACGCTCCCTCAGCAAAGTTTTGCCTTTTTCTTGCTTTTCTTTTTCTCCCTTGTCCATGCGATGGGACGCCGGCAAAGTGGGTGGGATGAATGAATGAATGGATGGATGGATATGCCGGAGAGAAGGTTTCGAGGGGGTTTTGGAGGGCGGCTAAACCGAGCTCGTTTTAGCGGCACCCAGAAGGCGGCTAGGCCCGATACGTCCTGGTCGAAGCTGTTCGAGCTCCATTCTGTGCCCTGGGCTTCGAATGGCGAAACATACCAACAGACCACCAGTTCAGCGGACGTCGCCGGGGTTATGCACGACTGGCTCTAGTTAGTGCCTTGTTGCGTACCTGGCATGCCCGGTGATGCCATGCCATGCTTCAACGAGGGCAGACGCGGCAGACAGAGTTTTTCCCTTAGATCTCCCTGTTGTTCTCGGATGCAGGTCCAGATCGAGAGAGAGAGGGGGGCGATTTTAGATCGGAGAGGAGCCCGCAATAGTCCCTTAGAGCAATTTCTCACGATACCATCATCAGCACGTAATGGTCATGGCTATGGGATGTGCATGGGCATGGGGGCGTAACGGCAAGCGCGCGAAGCACCCACCCCCCACGATAGCAGGACGACCTTGAGGGGGTATGGGGGGGGGGGAGGGGATGGCAGCGGTTGCTCATTCAGTGCCACTGCAAGTGGGTACTTTGAGGAAGAGCTGCCGTGGCCAGTGGGAGGCGATGCAGTGGACAGATAGACGCTGCAGCAGGACTGAATGGCCACACCACTGATGGTTCCATCGCCATCATCACACCATCTCTCGCACCATTCAGACATCTGCTTGCTGCAACGCTACGGGACGGGACAAGTGAAGTGTACATACAGTACCTACCTTAGGCAACGCCGGCCCACTAGGCCTCACCCACTCACTCTGCAACGTGCCTGGGCCCCGATGATTTCCTGCCCGTGTGGGATGGTTCTGCGAGCGGACGGATGAGGGTGTGCGCACTGTAGGCGTCCAAGAAAGTTGCACAAATGAATCCCCATTGCATTGCATTGCAACGCACAATCGGCTTTGAGGCAGCCGTAGGAGGCCACCCTTTGTGCAGACACACACACACACGCACAGTCCGCGCACGCTCTTTGACAAGAAGCTCACACTAACTTGCCTAGTGCACCTACAGATTTGCACTAGCATGGGCGTGCGCAAGGCACAAATGGGGGAGGCCAACCAGGGCTCTGGACATGCCGAACATCGCATTGTTTTTGCACTAAATTTTTTTTTTCGCGTACCAAGCTACTTATCTGAGGGGGAGGCGAAATGGTCTGTCCACAATCCGATTCTGCTGCCGCCGTCGCTGCTGCTACTGCACTGTCTTCCCACCAGCTCGAGCCATGGTGCTCGGCCGTCTCCTTTGTAGATCAGATCATGGCCATTACTCTCGGTCCTCGAAGGTGATTTTGACTTTGCGAGGCTTCCATGGAAAAGGGACGAATTCTCCCAGGGCCCTGGACCCCTTTTTCGTGCCCACCGTTTTGAGTCACCCTCGCCGAGAATTTTTCTAATTTTCACGACGACCATGGAGGGAAATTTTTCTCGTTAGGCGTCATCGTCCAAGAAAACACCAGTGCACACGGCATTGCCATGGTGCGTCTCTGAACACCTCCCCCTGCCTGGTCTAGGCCTGCGATCTGTGCCTGGAGGGAGGTGCGCAGGTAGGTACCTTAGGTACTGTACTGCTTCTGTGTCTCTCACACCAGTTGACGTGATGTACAATGCAAGTTGCGTACTTCAAGTACCCATGTTGCCCTCCCACAGCGGTGATGGGGCGTCTTGAAGCGAGCGCAGTACTTTGCACAGTGATTCCACAAGGTATCTGCACCAGCTGTAGTGCTCGTTTTGCACAAAGGGCGTGCGTAATCCAGTGCAAATGGATGTTTTGGACGAGCGCACTGCACTGCCTTGCCTTGCCTTGGCTGGCCCAGGCGGCACCCCTCCCACACCCTCTTTCCAAGGCTCCCTTTGCACGCCCCAGGACACCCCGGCAGGCGCTAATGCTACCAGGCAAAGTGGGGTTTCATGCCACCCTTGCTGGATGTTGGCGGCCTGAGAGGTACGTCGCTCCCCTCCCCACATTTCCAAGAGGCATGTACTGCGGTACCTCTGCGCTAAAACTTTCTCGTCAAAAGTGGTCATCCTCTCCCCTCGCTCCCACACCTCATGGAGCAGGCTGTGCCCAGTGGAATACATACATATGCATCTCGCCCTCCTCACTTGGCTTCCATTCTCCTCTCCACTCATCACCTTGACTCTTCCTCTTCACTCTCTACCTATTCTTTCTATACCCAGATTTGAAACTTTGCTGGGCTACTTCACACATTGCACAGCTGTCGTGCAAACCATTCTCTGAGTCATTGCCTCGTCGCCAACTCCAACCACGTCCACGCCGCCGTTGCTCTTCTGTATCCTCGTTACAGGTTCTCAACGACCAACCACCTTCTGGGATCTCAACGATCCACTGCGTACTCCAATCCTCCAACAACACCAGCAACATGTTCGACTCCTGGGCTCTTCAGTACTGCGTCGCCTGCGACAAGCAGGTGCAGGCTGAGAACGACCTGTACTGTTCTGAGTCATGCCGCATGGCAGACTTCGAGACTACTTCGTCAACGTCTTGCTCCCAAGCCAGCTCACCTGGCCTGACGACTGCCTCGACGTCCTCGTGGGCACCTTCGAACAAGCCAACCCACACCAAGTTCTACCTCTCCCCCGCCTACGACTTCAGCAACGCACAGCCGTACGGCACCTCAGCCGCTCAGCCATCATACATGAACCAGTTTTCCCTGTCTGGGAAGACCGAACAATCCACCGTGTCCGCGCCGGTTTCCACCCTCAGCCCCTCAAGCTCTCACAGCAGCCTCTGCTCTATGCAAAGCAATTCGTCTACGGGAGACTCGATGCTGTCGGACAAGGCTCGTAAAGAGCTCCGTGCCTACGCTGTTTCTTTCGAACATGTTCGACTGCAGCGACGACGATCGTACTAAGTCTTCACCTCAACCAAGGCGAACGGATCCATTCGTACCTCGACAAACTTGATGCCACGAGCATTACACACTCAACTCACATACACCTACTCATCAACAACTCACCTCTACACTACCATACCTCTACACGCTTTTATCTTGTACCAAGATGGCATTACAACGGAGCACAGCATGTCACAAAAAAGTTATCCCCTTTGTTTTACTACTTTCTTCTACCTCTCGCAAATCGTTGACGATAAGTCAACACTTTCTCATCAACCCAATACTGGATCTGAGGAGTTGCATAGCGCATACCAGTACTAGAAGCTGAAGAGAGGCGCCTTGTGCCAATACGGAAGACGGAATCAGGCATTATCTGTTGTTTATTAGCATGGCCATTGGGTGCCACGGATCGCCGAAGGGGGTATATCATGATATTGGGACACGGAGCGGCCAACCGCTGTTTATACTTTTTTGTTTTCTTTTACCGTTTTCTTTTGTTGGTTGGCACAAACTGGGTTATGGATACCAAGAATGACGGCGTACAGGGAAGACTAAGCATAAAGCCAATGGTCATGTGGGATACGGACTGGTTTTTTCTCCTTTCATGGGACAGCATCAATGTATTGAAACGAAGCGAGGGCGAGATTGAGCCTGCATACAAAAGCGCTCCAGAGAGCATAGCATACTTGGACGCTGGATTTAAACTAGGGATACCAATTCAAAGAGGGGCGCAAATGCCCTATTACAGCAACCATCACATCGTTTCACTCTTCCATCCGAGAATTGTGCATTTCATTAGCTGAAGATGATTTTCATCCATGGGCTTGAATAAAGTGAACCCCTCCCCATGCGATACGGATAGGCATTAATTGAGCTGGTGCCTCGATGAGGTCGGGCGGGAACGGAGGGGGAGTCATCGTTGCTGGCAAGAGTCACAACTATCCGAGCTTCTCCGATGTGTTCAAGCAGGGGTACCTCTGGCTACGCTAGGTGGTCCTGCAAAGAACATGGTACTGTTAAATTGTGTTTATCCTTGACTTTTCCAATTGCTGCGCAAACAAGGCTTGCGGTCGAGACCGATGAGTGTTGCGTGTATTTGGCAAAGCGTTCCAGACGTCTGCACAAGGCCAATCAAATGGGGGGGAACCAAGAACGGCCGACGGCCTTTGACTGTAACGCATGCTGGCATTCTGGCGTAATACCCAACCCATTTTGCACAACCAAACTCAAAAGCACCTTACGGTAGACGGCACGGTATGGAAGACCTGGGCGCCACGACAGACAGGATGCTGCGGGTGAACCTTGTTTGTCCTGTGAACGGTAGATTGGGCCCCGAATGCCCGCACTGCGCAGAATGGCGAAAGGAAACGGAGAGCGCGGGCAACAGGGCTCCCAAAGGCTGGGGTTAACCTTTGTGCTAAGGGCAAGGCCGCGCCGACTACCCATCTGCTTTGCCTCAATTCGTCAACGTGATCGGTGATCAGCACACCCGGACATTCGGAAACACAGACACTTGTGGCCGCTAAGTTTTCGAGGCAAGGAGCGGCTAAACCTGAATATCACTAGGTGGCAACCTTAATGCATTCTTGGTGGATCAGCGAATCGACTCGGGCCGCCATACAGACAGCGACAGCTGGAAGGAGTCCACGGGGCGTCCTCTCGGCGCACGACTAGCTTCGATTGTCGCTGCCACTCTGTTGGCTGGTCTGCGAGATTCGGCACATTAGCATGGGGGCTACTTGGTTGATGGTGGTTGTTTCTGGGCCCCTTGGACGATCATGATCGAGTGCAAATTGAAGGGCATCACCACTCAGAGACGGCATCGGCTTCGAGATGGTGGGGGTTAGCCCCCAAATATGGGGCCCCCTGAAAGAACCAAAAAAAAAAAACCTGAAGAACCTGTGATCATGAAACGGTGTTTCTTCTCACGAAAGTGGTAAAATACCCACTTGCGGGTATATATGTACTGTATCATTGATTTCTTTAGCATGAGCCTGAAGACTCAAGTGTCAGGGCTATGAATCTCATGACCACGACACGCAAGGACATTAGCACTGGCTCGGACGAACTTGAGGAGTCCGGTGTTTCGTGAGTGACGTCTGCATAAACACAGTGATTACATAAGGCGGATAGTGGCATCACACCCGATGCGTATTAGTCCAGATACCACGTATCAAAGCTAAGGCGGTTCTGCGAGGTTTGGAATCACATCAATCATTTACAGACAACTTGCAGTGGCTTTTGTGCTCGCCGTTAATGATGGTACAATCATCGCACCCGCGATAGTCATACAGCGCCGCACACTCCCATTGATGCTTCGACGTTCCCAAATTGTGTGTTGCAGCTTCCAACGACTAATGTCGATGCTCTGCTATACTGGGGGGTTCCGAAATCGCAAATCCACTTTCATGCAGAGATCCTACAAGCAGGCAGCTTTCCGGTCGCCTGAAGAGGCGTACTGGAATGTTCCAGCACAGAAAGGGACATAACTTGCCCAGATCTTACGGGCACGTTCATTGCGTACCCGGCTCTTACATCAAAGTGGATGGTTCATCTAAACGCCAGGGGGGGGGGGGGGGGGGCGGCTGTTTGAAAAAAATCTTTGCCTTTTGGCAGTGAGCTCAGCGCTGAGAAGGGCTGACGAGAGTGATGCTTTGCCAGGCTGACGCAGCAG
>PXOD01000496.1:0-55569 GCA_003012165.1 Paramyrothecium roridum
TTTTATTTTATTATGTGAAGAATATAATATAAGTAAGAAGTTGCTACTTAATGCATCATTTGTTAGTGTATTAGTCGTTTTGCAGTCCGTGTTTTTTTTTGGTAACCGCTTGCCATCATCGGCGTCGATTCAATTCCAAGAAATCTGCTCTGCTCCGCACCAGATCTGCCAAGCACCCTGTAAATCAGGTGAAACCGTGGAGTAAGTTAAGGCTCTAAGCGGTAATGACGGCCATCCGCAATCGAGGCGCCGGCGAGGCGTCGTCTTCCGGCTCTCATTGGCCCACATCTGAGACATCAATATAATATACTGCACAGGCAAACACGGTCAACCACAGAAAAGACCAGAGATCTTGCAAAGATCTTCATTTGCACGAATGAGCGCCACCCACTTCCAGTGTCGCAATGCTAGTAAAGCAGTACAGCTGGTTCAAGCATCCATCCACCGATTTCCTGCCGCATCGGAATGTCGACATGAAGGTCTACTGCGGGTGGTGTCGGGGTGCAACGCTGACTTACTTTTTCATCTCCAAAGGGTCAGAAAAGCAAACATAAGCCGTTACTGTGATGGTCGTCAAACAATGTCTCTCCCTACTCACCAGTTGTGTTTCCGCGTTTAAGATATCTCAAGGAAACGCGACCGGTTCTGCACCGTTGACCGTGATATCGCAACAATCCTCGGAACACCCATTGAGTTCAGGACTAGCCCCATCTACGTCAGATTGTCAGCATACAAAGTCAACTTCTCGCATCCGATCACACTTTCGGCTAAGACACTGATCCGCAAGCTGTGGAGCGGCTGAGGCCGATGTGCAGAGTCCTGTCCCACGACCGGCAGCTTTCCTGCAGGGAAACCACCCGCCCCCGCTCTCATCAACAGGCCCGCCCAATGCCGTTCCGAGACATACTGCAGCCATGTCGTCGGTAGGCGGTCGAATTGGTGGTCGTCCTATGCAACCGCTCGCTCACGCACCTCCCCCTCTCCAAGATGCCAGGATGCGATTCGCGCTGGCTCGGATAGTGGCTGGCGAGAGGCCAGAATTGACTGAGACATTGCATCCGATTTAGATTCAGAAGGTGTCGCATCCACCCAGTAAACTCTGGGTAATTCAGCCTCCGTCGTAATGGGTAAGCGTGTTGGGAGGAGTTGAGGGAGCACAGCGGGACGCGTTTGCCTTCAACGGTGCCGTGGTGTCACCTTAAGAGTTCTTCGTTCTCTGCCAACGGCTTCAGCCGTCTGCACTCTTGCACCGTCACAAGACGCCTCGCATTGTGCATGCTGTGCTCCTCTTCTGCCATTCAACACGCTTCTTGGCCACACCAAGATTGGCCAGTGCAAGGCTTGTCTCATATCGTGCCCGCTCACCAAGCACGCTGTTTCTTACGTGCCGGCTAAAGTTGCTGCCATGGACAAGAATCATCTGGACCCGAGCTCTGCTCAGAGCAAACCTCACGAGAAGGAGGCGTCGACTGAATATCTACCGAAGTCGGATCCAGTTATGGACCGCAGTCGAGGGCCGAAGAAACTAGTCCTGTGCTTCGACGGCACCGGCAACAAGTTCAATGGTGATGACAGTGACAGCAATATCCTGAAGATATTTCGTGTGCTCGACAGGGAGGCTGACGATCAGTTTCACTACTACCAACGTAAGTCAGCTTGATACTTGCACTTCGTCTAAAACTAATGGATTGGCCTTCTAGCTGGAATCGGTACCTATGTTATATCAGGGTCACTGTCGCATAACGGCATTAGGTCTCGATTCAGCTCATGGTATCAGAAGGCAAAGGACTCCGCCGTAGGCTCCTCCTTTGATCACCATGTCGTCGGCGGGTACCGCTTCCTCATGCGCTATTATAACTCGGGCGATGAGATATACATGTTCGGATTTAGCCGAGGCGCTTACATTGCCAGGTTTCTGGCCGAGATGCTGGACAACATTGGACTCTTATCGCATGGGAACGAGGAAATGGTCAGATTTGCTTGGAAGACCTTTTCACAATGGCAGTGCCGGGGCGGTAACAGTAAGGACGATAACGAATCCCAGAAAGATGGCACAACGCGGGAGCTGTTTCGGTTCATGAAAGGCTTTCGAGAGACATTTTCGCGGCCCGTAGGCCGAATTCGCTTCTTAGGGCTTTTCGACACAGTCAATTCAGTACCACGGTTCGAAACGGCATGGATGCAGCGCAGCAAGTTTCCGTACACGGCCCGCAGCACGGCCAAGGTGATTCGTCATGCGGTCAGTATCGATGAACGGCGTGCGAAATTCCGACAAGACCTCATGTATCAGGACCGTCCGAAACACAGGCACCGCCACCACGTTCACGTGGAAGATATCCTTGAGCGTCACCACCACCACAATGATAAAGACGATGAAAAGGAACGACCAAAGTCGTCCCATTCCAAAGCTACACAAGACCGCGGCCGAGGAGAAAACAAAGCGTCACCAGAGGACGAGAAGGCCAATTCCAGAAAAAGCATTAGTAATGAGTACGGTCCTTATCGGAGTCGATCAAAGTCACGCCAAAGGCCACGCGCTGGTGGGCAAGCAGACTCGGATACATATTCCAACACGTCTGGCGTGCCAGCATCTGATGCTGGGGCAGTTTGGGATGACGATGAAGGCCAAGATATTGATGAAGTCTGGTTCTCTGGAGGTCACGGTGATATTGGAGGTGGATGGGAACCACTTCCTGATGGTAAGAGTGCCAGCCATGTCCCACTGGTATGGATGATACGCGAAGCCATGCGTGCTGGACTTCCTTTCGACACCGAAAAATTAGAGTGCATGGGATGCATGCCGCGCCCGGGAGCTGCACGAACGCATGATCACGAGAAGGCGAACGGCAACAAACCCGAGATTCCCGATATCAGGGTCGCCACCGACAGCGACGGCCACTTGTCCCCCGTTGGCCCACCAAGTCCAGACGAAACGTTAGGGAGACAAGCAACTGAGGTCGACTTCCACAAAATGATGCACGGAGCCCATACGGCCAAGATTCACGACTCACTCACCTTTGGCGCTGGACTTCCTTGGCATAGCGTTTCTGCCTGGCGGATCATGGAGTGGCTTCCTTTCCGGAGGATGGATTTGCGTGAAGACGGATCGTGGTCGCCCATCAGGTGGCCTCTCCCACGGGGCGAAGTACGGGACATTCCTCACAACGTTCGCGTCCACGGTAGTGTGATCCGGCGTCTTCGCGAGGATGAGACCTACCGGCCTGGCAACCTGATCATCGGTGGAGGAGGACGAGGAGTCAGAGTGGCGCCTGAAGAGTACGGCATAGGTGAATGGAAGTGCGTAGCCGAACACGGAGATCCTATCGGTGAGGTTTGGATGAGGAAGCAGCAGAAGAGCGAAGAATGAGCTGTGCAAAGTATTACTTGTATCGGATAAGCAGGACTTCATCATTTTTCCAGCTCAAGCTTCATAGTCTTATAAGATTGATACCTAATTCATTGAATTATGCACTTTACTTTGTTAGAACAGCCCATAAAAAAAACTAAGGTGTTTTGGACAAGCTTGTAGTTGAGCTCTCACATGTTTTGGTGGCAGGTACTGTAGGAGTCACGTGAGCCGGCGATCTAGCAAGACGAACTGTACTTTCAGAGATAACACAGACTCTGTAAGCCGTCCCACCCGCTACAAAGACGTCTCTTTACAAATCCAGAACGCAATGATATAGTTGTGCCTACCTAGTCGACACGTCGACTCCCAAAATATTCGAAAATGCCGATCCCCTTCGTTTTCCACGTTATTCAACAAGGCCCGCCCGACTGGCTTCGGAACAATGCCTGGCCCATCACTGTCGGCATCCTGACCATTACGCTCTTAACTCTCTTAAAGCGCTACACGAGCGGCAACACCAACGTGGTCGAGAGGAAGCTCCATGGAAAAGTAGTAATATTAACGGGAGGCACGTCCGGCGTGGGCTCCCAGGTGGCACATCAGCTTGCGGCCCGTGGCGCGCAGCTCGTGCTGCTGACCCAGACGCCGGCATCCGACCCGTTCCTCGTCGAGTACATCCAAGACCTGCGGACCAAGACCAACAACCAGATGATCTACGCCGAGCAAGTCGACCTCGCGAGCCTGCACTCCATCAGGAAGTTTGCCACCAAGTGGATCGACAATGCGCCGCCTCGACGACTCGACATGGTGGTCTTGTGTGCGGCTGCTCTGACGCCGCCAGGAGGCAAGCGCAAAGAGACGGAAGAGGGTATCGAAGAGACGTGGATGGTCAACTTCCTGGCCAATTTCCATTTGCTTGGAATCCTCAGCCCAGCCCTTCGAGCCCAGCCCTTCGACAGAGACGTCCGAGTTCTGATAGCTACATGCTCCTCATACATCGGCTCTACACCACTCAGCGATCCCTTCGACAAATCGAATTGGTCCCCCGGCAGGGCGTACGCCCGGAGCAAGCTCGCTCTCAATATCTTTGCGCGCGCTTTCCAAAAGCATCTGGACTCGTACAAGCGCCCGGACCAGTTACCTATGAATTCCCGAGTTATCATTGTTGACCCGGGCCTGTGTCGCACCCCTGGCACGAGGCGATGGCTCACGCGCGGCTCTCTGTGGGGCTTGGCTGTCTACCTCGCGGGCTACGTCGTACCATGGTTCCTTCTGAAGTCTCCTTACCAAGGCGCCCAGTCATTCCTGTACGCCGCCATGGAGTCGGGCCTAGGCAGAGGTGAGGGCGGCAAGCTCATCAAAGAATGCATGCAGGTGGACTTTGCGCGTACAGACATCGATGACGAGGAGGTCGCGAAGACGCTTTGGGAGGAGAGCGACGCCTTGATCGAACGCGTCGAAAAGGCGCAGGCCAAGAAGAGGGCGGTCAAGAAGGCGCAAGAGGACAAGGAGGAGCTTAAGAAAAAGGACCAGGAGTCCAAAGATGAGATTGAGAGTCTCGTAGAAACGATCAAGAAGGGCAAGGAGAGGCAGCAGAAGCAGAGCACCGAAGGTAAAAAGGGCAAGAAGAGCAAAAAGACCTGAATAGCTGGACAAGGAAAAACCATCACGATTGAATGATATGGGATGCATATAGACGGCTTATAGACCACATTTTGTTTCCTCCAATTCTTGTGTCTTTCTTCAATGTGGCACAGAATCACACGCCTCTGGATGACTTGACGCTTGTTCCTCTGGTCCTCGCAATTGACCAAGTATGTGATCCCTACTCCTTTTCCTTGGAAAAATGATTCGGCGGCCAATTCATTGTTTCCAAAGTAAATGAATACCTCATGGTGATTGAGATTCTCAAGAAGAAGCTGACTAAGTGTTCTAGCTCAATTGCCGAGGTAAGGCATGGGGATGGCAGTGGGAGACGTGACTGTGACATCAGCAAGAAACTCGAATTACATAAAGCTCAGAAATACCACCAAAATCTCGGTTTTCATAGCCGGACTTTGACGGCTTCGTTGCCTCGCAGCATTTCGTCTTCGGCTACATCATTTGGTATCGCCCCCATGCAGCAATCATTACAGACAAGCGGCGGTGCCGCCCCGGCGCTGCTGCCCCCGCCATCTCTCTTACACAGTCCGTCCGTCAGGCATCCTGTGTTCTTCACCGAGCGGTATCGCAAGATGCCAGTAGTAGGCACGGCAATGGGCCCGTCAAATAGCCCAATCACGCATGGGTATGCGTTCCCGGAAGCTTTCAGGACGACCCCTGGAGGTGGTGTCCCCAAGCTTTGAAGGAGCCGCCGAAATGGCTCTACAGCATTCAATCACATCCCGCTGAAGTCCACTGGGCAAAGACCGGGCTCGCCTAAGCTAGCGTAGCGGTTCCAGTTGTTTTATTCACGATGAGCGCGACACCATGGATCAGAATATGGTGGCAAGGCTCTATTGTCGATCCGCATCATAACCAGCAGCTGAGGAGCTCGCCCTTCGTGCAGAGGCCGCTTCATGATGCCTGACTCGCTACGACGTCGCTCTGCGTACGCCATACCAAGCATTTCAGTCGCGATGAGGATCGTGGTCAGCTGCTTGTTCCGTCAACATTCCAAGCAACACAAGTCACGGAGCTTCACATGGAGGGACTCTTTGCTTCGAGACGACCTTATTCCATGCCGGCCCCATTTCAACCGACGATTTTCATTGACGGCTCAGCTGGATATACAACGCAGCAGCCCGCACTGAGGCTTATCAACATTTCGGTTTGACGAGGCATCACATAGCAACTAGGCAGTGGGGCGACGAATCTGAGAGGTCAAATAGACCAGTATATACCTAGGACTTGCTGTTGTTGCATTCGATGAAGCCTGCTATTGGTGATATAAACAAATGAAAGCAGAATTACAATCGTCAGAGGCTGCACTCGCAAACCTTCGCCCGTGATTTCTCCTCGTACAGTGTCAATGATTCTCATCGCCTTGAAAACAAATTCCGACCTCCCCAATTATGGCTTCCGTTTAGCCCGTTGCGTTTTTGGCAGCAATAACGATAACAAGAATAATGAGGAACAGGACAAGGCCCAGCAGAGCCATGAGCTTGACATTCTTCCACCACATCTGACGCCTCAGACCACGACTCCGAACTCGGAACTCACGAGCGCTTCCACCGAGGCGATCGGTCTTGTCTACCAGCAGATCCAGTCGCTCGCCTCGCTCCAGCAAGCTCTCGATGTTCTTGGTCATGATACCCCTGACATCGTCAATCTCCCGCTTGGCGTTGCCGATGGCATCGTCCCTGCCGCCGCTCGTGGTGCCGTATTCAACCATCAAGTTCTTCAGCTCCGAGTTGAAGGAGCCAGCACCGTAGTTGGGCAATTCGGTAAAGTCGGTGCTCTCTGGGAAATCCCGGAAGAAGCGCTTGCGGATTTCGAAGAGGTAGCCAAAGGGGACGCGACGGCCAAGCGATGCATCTGCGATGACCAGGAATGTAAGACCTCCAGCGGAGGGGTGGTCGGGATGCTCAGAAGGAGCTTCGGCAACATAGTGAATTTGGTGCTGGCCGTGCGTGTAGGTCAACTTCTGAGGCGAGCTGTGCTCAATCTTGGGGAGGATGAGGGAGGCGAGGGACGACGTTTGTGACGATGCCGACGTGGTGCACTCGGAGAGGATGGTCGTGTTGTGAGCAATACAGGAGCTACAGAGCCGTTAGTAGCTGCTACTTCGTGAAACTGTGTTGTGAATCTGCATACTAAAGGAGAGGCGTAGCCGGGGTAGATGAGGACGCCATTGTTGTGGTTGATGAGGTGGAGAGGATCGAGTGAGGTAGAATGAAGTTGAAGTTGAAGTTGGGAATGCCTCGTAGTCACGGGCGGGCGTGCGAGCGAAAAGAGGTAAAGGGCTCGAGAAGACACAATATGGGCTCAGCAGAGAAACGTTTTAAGATGTGGCGGCGCGCAAAATAGGGACCGAGCCTGCGACTGGAAATCAGGCGACGATGGATGCTTGAGCGACGAATGGCCCGATCAACGATCAGGCGCAGGAGATTGGCGATTATGCTTTCGAGGCCCACAAACGTCATTGCCAATCCATCATCAAGGTGCCTGCAACTCAGCCCAGCTTGCACGTGCGGTCGTGGCGGCTGTGGCGCAGTCAGCGACGACAAATGGCCGGCTAAACTTTGGCCCGACGCGACCCGCGTCTGTTGATTCATTATCGGTCCTTATCGATACGGTTGATGTTCATTTTTTTGTCAGGGACCAGTTTGGCGTGGCGTCGTGTAGGTGGACTCGCATCTCGAGACGGACCTCTTTCTTTTCTTAAGCTGCGATTTTTCGTTTTCCCCCTTTTTGTTCTTGTTGTGTTTTCCCAGAGAAGCATGTGCAGTTTGCTGCAAAGGCGTCGGCCATGAAATCTTTGGCCAGGCAGGCGGCTCGAAGCCGACCTCGTTGTCCCCTTCACTCACAAGCCCCAGCATTCACAGCTTCGACATCGTTACGATGCGGTGCCCACACCATCACCCAGAGCAAGAAGCTCACGCCGCGGGTAGAGAAGAAGCAAGAGTTTTGGAAGGCTCAGATGAGCAAGTTTGATGCCAAGCTGGCCGCTCGCTCTCGTGTAGACACAGTAAGCTCTACGCCATCTCACTGGCTCCTTTTTCGTTGCCGCTCACACATAGCCAGGTCAGTAAGGGTCATGATCCGCCCACACGGTTGCGCCTTGATGATGGCGCTCAACGCAAGGGTCGCCACTCTGTGTTTCGGTCCACAGTGTTGCACCGCTTCAATGGTGTTCTGACGGACCTGTCGTCGTCAAGTTTAAACTCAGGAGGGATCGACCAAGACGAGCTCAACCGTCAGGCTGGTCATTTCATGAATCACATAGATGAGGCTTTCCAACTTGCTGAGCGGAACATCACGGATCGCAACAGGAATGCGCTGTTCTGGAACCTCCGAGAAGCCTTCATTCTCAAGGACCTGAAGGGCCTGAGCACGGAAATCCAGTACTCCTTTCAGTCTTTCCTCATGAACCAGCGCACCACCAAAGAGATCGAGATGAGCCACCAGAGGCTCCTCGACTTCCGATTTCCCCACGAATGGTTTCCCGCAACGAGAACTATGCAGAGAACTATTCACGCTCACGTCGGGCCCACCAACTCGGGCAAAACTTACAACGCCATCAAGGCTCTGGAGAACTCCAAGCGAGGCGTATACGCTGGTCCCCTCCGTCTCCTGGCCAACGAAGTCTATCAGCGACTCAACAGTAAGGGTTTCCCTTGCGCGCTCCTGACTGGCGAAGAGGTGCGCATCCCGGAGGACACGGACCAGTACTTTACCAGCTGCACCGTTGAGATGACGCCCTTCAACCAAGAATTTGACGTCGCTGTCATCGATGAGATTCAGATGATTGCTGATCCCCACCGAGGTATGGCCTGGACGTCTGCTGTGCTAGGTGTCCAAGCCAAGGAGGTGCACGTGTGTGGCGAGGAGCGTACAGTCGGTATCATTCAAGCACTTTGTGCTAGCACCGGCGACAAATGCGTTGTACACCGCTACGAACGACTTAGCCCCCTCGAGACGATGGACAAGTCCATCAATGGTGACTACAGAAAGCTTCAAAAAGGTGACGCCGTCGTTGCCTTCAACCGCCTTACGCTTCACGCCCTTAAGCGAACGATTGAGAAAGAAACCGGTAAGCGCTGCGCCATCGTCTACGGCTCGCTGCCGCCCGAGGTGCGCGTCCAGCAGGCCGCCCTGTTCAACGACCCAGACAACGATTACGATTTTATTGTGGCTAGCGACGCTATTGGTATGGGTCTCAACCTCGAAATTCGACGCGTTATCCTGGAGTCTGTTGCCAAGTACGACGGAACCCAAAACCGCCTTCTCTTTCCGCCTGAAATCAAGCAAATTGGAGGTCGAGCAGGACGCTATCGGACAGCTCGCACTGAGACAGCAGTCCCAGCTGAAGAGGAAGCGGGGAAGGTCGGCTACGTGACTACCATGGACTTTGACGATTTAAAAGTTGTCAAGCGGGCATTTGAAAGACAGGTCTATGACATACAGAGGGCCGTGATCCATCCCCCCGCTGGCGTCGTGGAGAACTTTGCCTCGTACTTTCCGCCAGATACCCCGCTCTCCTTCATTCTCATGCGAATCAAGGCTACGGCAACCCTGAACAAGCTCTACGAGATGCATATTCCCCCTTCTCAGCTGGAACTTGCCGACCTGATCCAGGATCTTCCCTTGCATATCTATGACAGACTGACGTTATGCAACCTGCCGGTCACACTCAGGGCTGAGGGTGCAATTGAAGTTCTTCGCAGTCTAGCCAACGTCATCGCCACCAACTCGAGAGGCGACCTGCTCGATATCAAGGAGATACCCTTGGAAATTCTCGACCACGACCCCTCGAAATACAAGAAGGAAGCCGACTACTTGCACCGGCTCGAGTTCTTGCACACGTCGGTCAACATGTACCTCTGGCTTTCGTACCGCTACACCGGCATGTTCCGCGACCAGGAGTTGGCCTTCCATGTCAGGACGCTCGTGCAGGAGAAGCTGATCCAGACGCTCGACAAGCTCGATTTTACGGAGCAGGATCTGCGACAGAGGCGACGCAGCAGACGACGTGACGCCGAGACACGTCGCATGCAGCGGGCAGCAATGGGTGAGGGCGAGTTGGAGAACTTGGAAGAGGAGACTGACACCCCGCCGATCGACGATGCTGCCCCTGCGCAAGAGCCCGAGCGCAAGGCACCTATATCACCTGAGGCTGGTGAAGTTAGTAAAGAGTGGCGGGAAGCTGGGAGAGTCGCTTCTTCCCCGTCCTCCTGAGCACGAGGTGTGTCTTCAGCTTGGGCGTTTGGCCCTTGCTTGTTTGTCTAGAGTGTACGATATCATTTGGCTTGTTGAACCTATTTTGTACGAGGATGGGCATTAAAAGGCGTCGGCGGCATATGATTAGGAGAATGGCTGTACAATAATTCCGATAAAGTGTCACTATATAGATCTGTGTATCAATTGAATTGTGTATCAAACAATAATTACTTGGACATGTTTTTCTGTGCAGAGCTGTGCTTGTTCTTCTAACAGTAGCACCATGATGAAGTTGTCACCCGCCTCTGTTACGCAGTGTGTGGGGAGTTTTTTCGGGAAGGATGAATCTGCCTATCAAGTCCCGACCCTCGCGTGAGGTCTCAGGGAAGTTGATCACAAATTGCCTGCAGATTGCCTGAGTGTGGTCTCATCTCAAATGCAAATTCACCGATCGAAAAGCTGCATGGTGTGGAAGAATGAATCAATTGCATGCTCAGGATTTGAACATGTCGTTTGGGTTGCAGTTGCAGGGTAGCTTGGCAGAGCAAGGGTCTGTGCGGAGTTTCGCATCGTCATTTCCGTCTCAATTGACCCTTATGGCCGCCCGCAACCGCTGAATTTCTAGGCAGCGTTCGGAGCTGTAGGGGCGGGACGATAGCCGATTAGCCACGCGTGGCAGGGGACCCCAGCAGGGTGCTGCAGGTGCTGGGTGGCCAAGAATAGCGCCCCTGACCCGTTTCTGCCTGTTTTCGACCTCGACGGCCATTTGCCTGCCTGCAGGTGCAGCAAAAGGATAATAGCCGGAGCTGGGAGGGAAAGTCAGCAACTTCATCCCATGACCAACGCACATCGGTCGCTATAAGTTGGCTGACCACCCGCCATACTTCTCCCAGGCTGTGCAACTCGCTCGAATCTCTGTTTCTGTCCCCCAGGATCACGATCGACCCTCCCGGCCCTTCATCGCTGAGTCCACGCTGGCATCATGGTTGGGTTCGACGAAAGCCACAACCTCTGGCAGCACCCCAGGCCTCCGACCGAGCGCGAGCCCTCGTACATGCCGGCCGCCCTGCTAATGCATCCGCCCATCTCGAAGAATGTCATCGCAGCAGCGCCATACGAGAGACACCGTCCGAACCCACCGTTTATCCCCGTCCCCAATGTTGAGCACCACGAGGGCGGGCGCATGAAGCTGGTCCCCTCGCTCGAGAACATCGACCTGATCCAGCTGACGCCCGGCGACCTCGAGATGATCACCCAGAACAAGTTCCAGGTGGCTAAGGACGGAACGCTGAACTGGGCATACGAGCAGCGGCGACAGGCGCAGTCTGTGCTCGACTACCTCTACCTGGGACCTACGAGCATCATCCGCGACCAGGCCTTCCTACAGCGCGAGGGAATCACCATGATTGTCATTGCTCGCCACGCGAGCCTGGCGTCACAGCGCCTGATGAGCGTCGAGCGGGTTAGCGAGCAGCTCGGCATCCACGTTCACTACGTCGACGTGGCTAGCGACTACCAGCTGGTGCGCGGCTTCCCCACGGCCATCCGCCTCGTCAACGACCATATGCTCGCCGCGGCGTCCAACTCCCGGCGAGGCAAGGTGCTGGTAGCTTGCGATTCGGGCAACGACCGCTCGGCAGCCCTCGTCGCTTCCTACATCATGGCCATGTTCGGCAGGGATATGTGGTCCGCAATCGGCTTCATCTCCATGCAGCGCTTCTGCTGCACTTTCACTGAGGATCTGAAGCGGATGCTCCTGACATGGCAGGACATGCTCAAGGCCCGGTCCGCGGTGGCCAATGCGAGGCGCACGGACGACGGTGGCCCGGTGCTGCGGGTGATGTCCGAGGGAGCTGGCAACGCCAAGGCCAAGCGCGGCTTCGACGACATGATGGACATGGACGAGGAGGAAAGCCGGACCGAGGAAAGCACTTCGGACCGGGATAGGTTTGTTGGGCGCGACGGCTTTGCGCCGTTTGTCGACCAGTCTTAGGGTTGCTTTGGGGTTCCTGCTTCGCCATTTGGCAAGGCGGCAATGCTTTTGCGGTAGGAACGCGCACGCTGGGAGTCAAGGAGAACATGCCCTTGACGATTTCACGATTTGGTTTTGGCGTTGAGGTAGAGATACCCCCCCTTACAGTGTGTTTTCCCTTTACAGCACGTTTTCTGTCGTTACTCGGGTGGGGGATGGAAACACAGTCTATTAGTTCCTGCGGCACGTTCACAATAGAGCTGCATTTCCAGCTGAATTAGAAGGTTTGGGCTGGCGAAGGGCAGACAGGTTGGCGTTTGGCGGCTTCATAGGGCACTTAGGGACGAGTGCATTTCAAATTCAAAGTACTGCTAGATCTACGCATTGATGGACTAGATACCTCACGGGTGATGATTGTGTCAAGCTCAAAGTCTGGCTGGTGATTGGGGCTTGGTGTTGATGGCCTCCACGATGGAGGCAGTTGTAAGTTGCGCACCTTCTCCTCTCTCATGACCTTGACTTTGACTCTGCAGCGCACACAATGCGTCGTTCTACCACGTCCATTTCCCTCCTCTCCTCTGCTGCTCCATTTCCTGAAGACTCCTACGACAACCCGCGCGCCCATGTTGCTGCGCGAGCCATTCACATTTGCCAGGCGCTTGGTGGTGATGATGGGTTGCCAGCTGTGCAAGGCTGGCAGCTGTTACCGTGTCACCCCCTCAGTCCCTTTGCCCACGACAAGTGAGAGGCTCTTCCAAAGTATTTGTTTACTCCATTCACCGCGATCTGCTCCATCTCTTCACCCGAGCCGCATCTTCACGCGATCGCCTCATCTCTGCAACTTCGTTCCATCACCGCTCGCCCGCATTTGCGTGACTACATCGATCACATACTCGTCTGCAAAGCATATCATACGGTCTACGCACTCCCTGATTTTTGTCTGGCATTATTTCCTTCATCCCAACTATCTCTTTCTTTCTTCCCAACCCCCCTCGACGTGACGATGGAGGAGGCGCGTCCGCACAACCTTCGGCCGCCGTCTGCGATTCGCATTCCCAGCCGATACACGGAGATGGGGGGAGAAGAGCCGCCGGGCCTAATCATTTCACCAGCTGCACCCATGGATGCTGCCAGCCTCACTGCGACATTCTCAAACCCGGATCTTGCCAGGCTTCGGCTGGCTGGACCACACCAACACCGGCCCCACGACCTCGGGGCTGGTGCCAACGCCATGAAGGCCTTGCATCCGGTGCCAATGCCGGTCATGAAAGCTAATCAATGTAAGAATCTTGCGCGAAAACCCCGAGAAAAGGTATCAAGCTGACTCCCTGTAAAGCAATGGCACCACCTCCTCCACGACAGCCCAAGAAAGCCCCAAGCGCCAAGGGCAACCAAGCCAAGGCATCAGTTAAACGGGGATCCGCAACAACAACCACGCGCCCTCCTTTCTCGGAGAAGGAGCTCTTGGAACAGGTCCTGTTTGACCCTGACATGATTGATTGGGGCTCTGAATCTGAGCTGGAAGATGATGAGCAACCCCAAAGCGTCCCCGCGGTTCCCTCATTCGCTGTCAATGGCATCTCCCGACCTCTGGTCGAGGTTTCGTGGCAGGATCTGTCCATGGCAACAAGATGGATCATCTTCAAGGTCATGAGCGAAAAACACCCCTTCGCTCATGTCTCGAGTTCCATCCTCCACCTGACCCGTCTTCAGACCCAGGATTTCGTTGTCAACTACATGGCTCAGTATCACTCGTGGCAGAAGTACGAAAACCAGATGGACCAGATTCCATGGCAGCATCTTCTGGATGACCAGTTCCATCCGCCTCGACCACATCTGAGCACCGACAGGATCGCACTTGAAGATATCCACCGGGGCCAAGACTTTCTTCGCGGCAGAGGGCTGGACCGCTTCGTTGATGCGCTTGATGACTGGTACGGCACAAGCACGGGTGGGTTTGTTGGCCTGGCGGTTGAGACGGAAATCGTTGATGATTCTATGGCTACGTTGCAACATAGTAAAATTATTGACACCATGCCTGCTGCCCTTCGGAAAGGTGCAAGGCTGCCTATTCTACAAGGACGAGGTCATGCAGATCAGGAGCAGACACCGCAACATGTTCCTGGCGTGTCCGTGCAGACCTTCAAAGAAGCCGGCAGGAGCCCAGAGTCACCACCTGCTGCTTGGGCCACCAGAACAATGCCGCTGCGACCAGGTTCGTCACTTGGTGCTCCTGATCCCGGCCTCTCATCCTCGGCTGCCACCTCATTTTCATCGACGGTCCCGGGTGAGCCCCAGCCAGTTGACAAGCCAAGTACTTTTCAACCCATCGTCATTGACCCTGAAGACGAACCAAGTTCTCAAGAGAACCACGAAGTGCCAGAGACATCTCCTTGGGACGCAGATATTGCTGACCCTGCTGGTATCCTGGGATTGTCGCCTCATGCAGCTATGGCAATGGAAACTGTGGCTCTTACCCGCAAGAAATATATCGAGACCAGAGTTTCACGTCTTTCGCAGGCTCCCCCAATAATGAGACGGCCTGCCGGATCGTGGGTGCCCACGCCACAAGCTGGCGTTCCTCTCCAAGGACAACAATCGGCTGCAATGAGACCTCCGGACATGGCTGCTCCTACCCAGCCACAAAAACCACAAGGCAACAAACGCCCAAAGCCTGCTGCTAAGTCTCCCACCAAAAAGCCACCACCAGCGTCTAAGAAAGATGAGAAACTTGATCCGCCCTCCAAACCAGGTCCATCCTCGAGCAGCACCAAGAACCCAGCCTCGAAGAAGCCAGCAGCCCCACGCAAACGCAAGCTGAGCGTGCGTGCTAGGGAGAGTATAGAGTCTGAAGACCTGATCAGGAATCCCAGCAAGCTGACAGACAATGATTCTGAATATGAACCAGAGCCAAATGCCACAAAGAAGCGCAAGATCACCAAGAAGGTCGAACAGAAGAAGCCGAACGGCAATACCGGCAAGGCGATAGCTATTGAACCAACTCCGGCCCCAGGTAAGGAGACAGTCGGTACCGATGCGGCAAAATCGGATGCGCCACAGGTGGTGACCTCGAGCCTCGCTCCTACCGCCAACGATGATCAGGCAGCAAATGAATCATCAAGTCAAGATGCCGAAGGAGAAGTGGTCACACCCCCGAGGCAACTGGTTGACCCTTTCCCATCGACAATCCAAACCACTCAGGGACGCACAATACCCCTGCAGACACCCCCGAGCGCTGCTAACTCTCATCTAGATTATTACCACTTCAGCCCCTGCAGTTCGGAAGCCCTCGAACGCGCAGATCGCGGCGAAGCTGATGGGGATACAGAAGACAGGGGCACTGACACAGAGAATGTTGCAAAACCAGATGCAGAGCCATTCAAACAACCAGGTACAGAGCCGGACGCAGAACCTGCCCAAGGTTTTAATGCAAGCATCAAGGCAGTAACTGATGCAAGCCACGATGTAGAGCAAGGCCCAGACCCAATCGCAGAACCAGTCGCAGATCGGGACGCCAAACGAGATGCAGAGCCAGATGCAAAATCAGGCCCACAAGACGATGCAGGATCAGAAGGAAAGCCAACCGCCGAAACAGGTACAGAACCAGAAGTCAAATCAGTCAGCGAGCCAGGAGAAGAATCAGGTGCAAGTAAAGACCTGGACACCCGTCCTGACGCAGAGTCATATGCAAAATCTGGCGCAGCAGACGGTGCAGAAACAAGTGCAGAATCATACAGAAAACCAGACGCAGACCTCAACCTCGAGCTCAACGCAGAATATGCAAAATGTATCATCACAGAATTCGGTGGCTATCCGCCAGCAGAGCCCTTCTTTGAGTTCACTGGTGCAATCATCGACCAACCCGTCGAAGAACCCGTCTATCGACGTAACAATGTATCAGACTCAGGTCGCTCTCCAAATCTCGGCAGAGAACTGGACGCGGCTTCGGACACAGAGCCTGAGCCCCAGCTTGGGAGCAAGCCAGGCTCAGGCCCTAATCCAAGCAACTACTAAAAATAATGGTCGTGGTGCGCTGACGGGACTGCGAGCAGGCGACGGAGCAGAACCTGGAGTAACCGACCAGCTCACCAAAAAGAACCCGTCAAACGGCAGAGACGGTAGGAGCACTACATCAAGCAGCAGGTCCTCGTCAGTTCTTGGTATTCAACGCCACCAGACCCTGCCCCCCAGTTGTGGCCATGTCAATGAAGCACACTATGCTTGGTGTGCGGACGCGGCCACATTTGCGGCCGACGCCGTGCGTGCACAATTTGCTGCACGAACGGATCGAATCATTACACTGAGGCCATTATACATTCAACCACTCGCTGAGAGCGAGATGCGCGCGCGGCTTCAAGCTTTCAGCGGAGACTACGATGAAGCGGAGGAAACAGCCAAGAGCGGGCCCTCACCTGTGGCGAGCAAGGCCATGTTTGCCGGTTGTGCGGATTGGGCAATTTACGCCAAGGAGGCAGAGGAGGCATATTTCGCTTTGTATGTGTGCGAGAAGCCTAGCCAGAGTGGTTGAGGTATCTGTACAGGATGTTAAGGAGTGGGCTTTGAAGAGATTCTGGATGTTTGTGCAGGATTTTGGCATGCACTTGTGTGGACCAGGACGAGGTCTTTGCTACAACAGGATATGGATATGGCATGTAGGCATGAATGAAGGAGCATGTAGATTCTTGTAAGCTGATGCTGTATAATCATGGTGAGGCGTGGACGTTGGGGCACAGTGTGCTAGGATGAGACCAGCGGAAGCACTACACTGTTTGCTTGCTGCATGGGCAAGCATGCAACAAACATATTGGTGGACAAGGGCCTTGTGAAGCATGATTCACGGCAAACAATGGTCATTGTCCAGAGGTCCAAAAAGCCAGCGGATTGTGAGGACGAAAGCGAGCCGGTGCAGCTGCCCGTCTCTGACAGCACGTGCCTGGCTGGTCTCCCAACTGCCTTCTTGCATCCGCACCTCCCCCGAACCACGCCATCTTGTCTGAGGACCATCGTCTCCAAACACTGCCGGATACATGCGATGCTACATTGCGGAGGGTACCAAAGCCCGTTTCTTCGTGTCGAATCATAACTTGGCAGCAATTCAAGCGGTCGAGCTGATCGGCCCATTGAAGAAATGGCCAGGGAGGACCTCATCTCGTTTGGTGTGACCCAGCAGCCTCTTGGCGCAAGTAGGGAGCATATCAATGGTCCTTGCCCGATGGACTACGCTCAGACGCAACTAGCGGCACTCGCATCGTCCATATCCAAAGTCGCAGTCGATACAGCTACTGGTGTAGAGCCCGAGGTCCCCAAGCAACACGGCCAAGCCACCCGCGACGATGCGTCCGATGCAGCAGACGAATACGAAGCGGATGAAGAGGACTATACTCGATTCGACATCGGGACAGCGAAGCCTCGCAAGATCTCGGACAAGAAGCGCCTGGATAGCGCCGCGTTTGCAGCATGGGTCAGAGACAGCCAGGACGAAATTGCATCGGCGGCAAAGGAAATAGCGTCTTCCAACAAGCTGGAGGCTCTACCACGCTTCGACAAGCCAGCGGCTGATATGAAGATCATTGCCAAGCCGCGAGAGTACCAGAATGATTTGTTTGAGCGGGCAAAGGAGAAGAACATCATTGTGGTGCTTGATACAGGTAACAAATCCCTTCTGACTTCCTAGTTGGATTATTGACTGAACTAAAAGGCTCGGGTAAAACGCTCATTGGAATTATGCTGGTAAGGCACATTGTCGAGCTAGAGCTGCAGAACCGTGCTCTCGGCAAACAGAAGAAGGTCGCCTTCTTCGTTGTCGACAAAGGGCCCCTCTGCTCGCAGCAATACACGGCTCTCAATCAGAACCTCGAATACCCCATGGCCAGGTTCTACGGCGCCATGGCCGGTGTCACAAAAAACAAGGCGTTCTGGGACGAGCAGTTTGAAAAGCAGTTGGTCTTCGTCTGCACAGCTCAGATCCTGCTAGACTGTCTGAGCAATGGCTACATTCGCATGAATCAAATCAACCTTCTCATTTTTGACGAAGCGCATCACACAAAAAAGAACCATCCGTACGCAAGAATCATCAAGCAGCACTACTTGCGAGAAAGGAATGAGTGCGACCGACCACGCATTCTGGGTATGACGGCGTCGCCTGTTGACGCGCAAACGAGGGATATGAAGGCTACGGCGATGGAGCTCGAGAGTCTTCTGTGCAGCAAGATTGCCACCGTCCCGGATGAGGTGCTCGCTGACAATCTTGCACGTCGCGAGCAGGTTGAGTCTGTGGAAAGATATGAGGAGGTTGCCCATCCAGAGGATGCTCGAACTGACCTATGGAAAACCATTGCTACCATCGTTTCAAACAATCCACAGTTCCGACCAGCTCTTGACTTTGCCCAGGATGCTGGCTCGCAGCTTGGCTCGTGGTGTGCCGATCGGTACTGGAAGTTGCAAATGACCGAATCCGAGATGCCCAAGCTACAAGCCCGCACTAGCCAGGAACTGATGGCATTCCTGACACCAGGTGAGGTTGATGCCGCTGTGGCCGCCGTTCAGCAAGTTCAGCGACTCGTCCAAGCCTTCGATCTCCCACCGCCTTCTCTGGACGTAAGCAGAGTGTCTCGCAAGGTAGATTCCTTGTGGCACACGCTCCAACATGCTTTTACCCACGGTACTGAGCGGTGTATTGTGTTTGTTGAGAAAAGATCCACGGCTTTCTTGCTGGCTGATTTGTTTACGCAAAGAGAAATGTTGATCCCTGGTCTGATACCTGCATACTTGGTAAGCTAAACAACCTCTTCATTGTGAATCTAAAAGATGCTAACCAATAAGATTGGAACTCAAAGCACTGCCTTGAATTTCGGAAACATGTCTATGCGGGACCAAGCTATTGCGCTCATGAAGTTCCGAAGCGGCGACATTACCTGCCTGTTTGCAACACCAATCGCAGAAGAGGGTATCGACGTTCCTGCTTGTGACCTCATAATCCGCTTCGACCTTTACAAATCAGTCATCCAGTACATCCAGTCGAAAGGTCGCGCTCGCCAGCAGAAGTCGAGATATATCAGCATGGTAGAGGATGGCAACTTCGAGCACAAGAAACGGTTGCTTCAGGCTGCACGGGATGCTCAGGCCTTGCGAAAGTTCTGCCAAGAGCTCCCGGCAGACCGCAAGACTGACAATGGACAGATTGACGTTATTGCTTCTGCGAATTACGAGCTTCTCGGCCAGAAGGCTTTCGAGGTTGCGGCTACTGGTGCTCGACTGACCTTTGGGAATAGCCTTGAAGTGTTAGCGAGGTTTGTTTCCTCGCTGCCAAATCCAGGAAACGAGCACCTCAACGCGGAGTTTGTCGTTACCAAAGTCGGCAAGAAGTTCACTGCTGATGTTATTCTCCCCGACGTTTCTCCTCTGAAACTCATCTCAGGTTTCAAGCAGCAGAGTAAGCAGCTTGCTCGTTGCTCCGCCGCGTTCGAGGCATGTATCGAATTGATCGACAAGAAATACCTCGATGAGCACTTACAGTCGACTTACATCAAGAAGATCAATAAGATGCGCAATGCTCGATTAGCCATTAGCCCACACAAGAAGGCTGAGTACTCAATGCGTCTGAAGCCTGACATGTGGTCTCAACTCGGACAAGAAATTCCCAGCCACCTATTCAAAGCTGGCGTTTACTTCTCCAACCCCGAACTACTAGAACGGAAATCGAGACCATTGATCCTTCTCACGAGAAGTCAATTGCCAGATGTACCCGAGATCCCACTATTCTTCGATAGTGGTGGCGCCAAGGTGGCTCGATTGGTTGCGTCTAGTGGCTCAAGGTCTTTTGATGAGGAAGAAGTAGAGGCCTTGATGCATTTCACGCTCAAGGTGTTCAAAGACGTATTTAACAAGAAATACGAAGCTACGGCGAAAGAGATTCCCTACTTCATGGTACCTGCCTCAGCGTCACATGAGGGACTTCGTGCAGGCTCTCCTTTGGAGTTGGACTGGCAGTTGATTCGACAAGTGAACAAAGATGACTACCTCAAATGGGAGGGAGCACCTGATTCATTTTTCCATGGCAAGTACGTGATTGATCCTCATGATGGTGGTCGGAGGTTCGTCCTTCATGGAATCAATGCGGGACTCAAGCCTGAGGACCCTGTGCCCGAAGGGGTTCCAGAACCAAAGAGTCGAGCGTGGCGAGAGTCGGATAGATCCATCAAGGAATACAGTAACAGCATGTGGAGAAGAACACGCAAGAATACTGAGTGGCGGGAAGGGCAGCCCGTTGTGAATGCTGAGCTGCTACCACTGCGCCGGAACCTGCTTGATGAGCTTGCAGTCGACGAGGGACCAGAAAGCTCTCGAAACTGTTTTCTTGTGCTACAGACTTTGGAAGTATCACCCGTAAGTTAAGGACTATGGTTAATCGTGATTGTGCTGACTTTTCCTAGCTTCCGGTTGACGTTGTGGCCATGACAATGACAATGCCAGCGATTCTCCACCGCCTCGAATCCATTTTGATCGCCATGGATGCGTGCTCACTTCTCAGTCTGCAAATAACCCCGAGCCTTGCACTGGAAGCAATGACGAAAGACAGCGACAATACGGACGAGCACGGCGAGCAACAAGTCAATTTCCAAGCCGGCATGGGCCACAACTATGAGCGGTTGGAATTTCTTGGGGACTCATTTCTCAAGATGGCGACGACTATATCCTTGTTCACACTGATCCCTGACTTTGACGAGTCCCAATACCATGATGAACGAATGCTCATGGTGTGCAACCAGAATCTTTTCAATCACGCGGTCGACCGGAAGCTGTATGAGTACATTCGATCCAGGTCATTCGACCGACGGACATGGTATCCCAACCTAAAGCTTATCAAAGGAAAAGCCCCGAAGCTTGAAGTGCGTCACCAGCTTGGAGACAAATCCATAGCCGATGTCTGCGAGGCACTCATTGGAGCTGCGTACCTCGATGGCGTTTCACACGGAAATATTGACATGGCAGTAGCGGCAGTAAGCTGCATGGTGAAGAACAAAAAGCATGCGATGATGACCTTTGCGGAATACTATACAAGCTTCAATGTGCCGGATTGGCACACAGAGGGCGCAACTGCTGCTCAGAACTTTGCGGTTGAGCAGATAGCCAAGACGATTGGGTACAAGTTCCAGTCTGGACCGCTACTGCGCAGCGCCTTCAAGCACCCCTCATACACATTCGAGTCTATTCCGCACTACCAACGACTTGAATTCCTTGGAGACGCCTTATTGGACATGGCCATTGTCGATTACCTCTTTAAGCATTTCCCCAAAGCTGATCCACAATGGTTGACAGAGCACAAAATGGCGATAGCTTCGAATCAATTTCTAGGCTGCCTTTGCGTGAAGCTGGACCTTCACAGACACTTGCTTCGAAGCACATCGAGCCTCAATGGGCAGATTGCGCAGTACATCACCGACCTTCAGCAGGCCGAGGAAGCTGCCCAGACGGAGGGCACCACTTCCAGGAACGCCACACGAAAGGACTTTTGGGTAAGCGCACCGCAGCCGCCAAAGGCTTTGTCCGACATGGTCGAGGCTCTCGTCGGGGCCATGTTTGTCGACGCCAAGTACGACTACAGCGTGGTGCAGAATTTCTTTGACAGGTTCGTGCAGCCGTACTTTGCGGACATGGAGCTCTACGACACGTTTGCGAACAAACACCCGGTGACAGAGCTTGCACGGGTGCTGACCGATGCGGGCTGCACGCGATGGAGGCTCTGCGCGACGAACGTGCCCTGCCCGGTGGAGGATGGCATCGCAGCGGTCACGGAGAACGACGTGGTGTGCGCGCTCCTGGTGCACGGAAAAGTCGTCGCGCACACCGTGGCCAAGAGCGGGCGGTACGGCAAGGTCCGCCTGGCGAAGCAGGCGCTGGCCATGGTGAAGGACTGGAGCACGGAGCAGTACAAGCAGGAGACGGGCTGTGATTGCCAAGGGGTCAAGACGGAGGAGCTCCGGTTGGAAGACCACGGGACGGCAGTCTGATGTCGATGCAGCACTGAAGTCGGAAATTCTTGTCATGGCCGTACTTATAGGGTTCCTCCGCCTCTGGGTCCTCTACCCATCAATGGGTTGGAACTGATGAGGTCGTTCTCCGCTTCGCCATCTCATATCTTGTCGAATATGAGGTCTCATATAATGCAGATCAAGTAGATACATAAACAGGAGGCTAGAGCCCGACAATCGTGGTGTGGCAAAACGAGGCCTGGCACCGTCCTGAGAATCTGGGCCACATACAAAGAGTTTACTTTGCGAGGAGGGTCTAGTTTCGCATATAGCAAAAGAAGAAAAAGAATAGACCGTAATCCCATTATTCAATTACTAGTAAGAGAATAGTTTATCCAAAATCCATCCGTCCGAGACGTAATCGTCTTGTTGAACTCCTCGCTATCCATCCCCCTTCGGGTTCGATCCCTCCCAATCCAAACAAAATGAACATAAAATAAAAAAAAATCTCAAACGATTGTCGCCAACGCTGTTTGTCGCTAGTGATACCAGCAAGACAGTATTATTCTCGAAAGCTCATACTTGGTGCGAGCTTTTCCTGCGGCCCGAGCTTTCAAAGGTAGTAGCGCTGCTACGGCTTTGCGAACGCTGCTGTCGCTTCATCTGCTTGCGCATTTTCATTGTGGCACCAATGTCCCCCCATTCCTGCCCCGCGCTCGTCCCGTTCTGTTCATCGATTCCACGACTGTAACCACTACCTGGGCCAATTGCTTTCCCTACCAGGCGTGGGAAGATGCCTCCCATAGCCGATAGTCTCATGTGCTTGATTGCCATGGCTTGCTCCTCACCGACGTCCGACACGAACTCGGCATCATTGATAGATGACTCCTCCATGGAGGCTGCCGTCTCCGCCTCACTTTCCGAACTTAAGAATGGCGTTCTGTGTGGCTTGTTTGCGTCCGGTGATCGAAGAGTGGTGCCAATGTACCAGTCCTGGAAGCTAGGAATCGTCAAATGTCGCTCCCAGTCCTGCTCATCCATGTCATAACCGTCCAGCATGTCTGAAAGCCCCGGTAAATCATTGCCGCGACCACCATAGCCGGTTGGCCTAAACAAAAGAGCTTCGCCGTCAAGTCGTTTCGACCCCTCAGGACAAATAAACGAATCCGCATCCGAGCTGTCGGTTTCACCGTAGTCATAAGTCGGCAAAATGGTTGCTTGGCTTTGCCGGTTAGGCCCTGCAACCGATTTGCCATTGTTTCGAAGCGCTTGTTTGGAGCCATTTCCAACCAAGTCTTCCATCGCGGTGTAGTATGCAGAGCTTGGTGGACGTCCTCCGCTTTTCAAACTGGGACTCGTGTCACTAGCACTCGTAGACTTTCCGGAATACAGCTCGACTGATGTGGCCGCGGTATGCTGGCTATCAGGGCGCGTGTATGGAGTGTTGCTTGAATGCTCATTCGACATGAGAGTAGTGAGTGTTGTAGAGGATGACTGCGCTGCCAACGATGAACGTCGTCTCGGAACATGCTCCGAGATGTCGTAGAGGGGCGGCCGGTTGGGTAGATTCAGACCCCCAAGTGATTGAGTACGGGGTCGCAATTTCTCAAAGTCAAGGTTTGCCGAGCTATGTACATCTTTGGTCGAGCTTCGGTAGACCCCGGCAGCCGTTCCGCGACTTGTTGGTCGGCTCGCTGGTAGACTTGCAAAGG
This sequence comes from Paramyrothecium roridum, assembly GCA_003012165.1. NCBI lineage: Eukaryota > Fungi > Ascomycota > Sordariomycetes > Hypocreales > Stachybotryaceae > Paramyrothecium > Paramyrothecium roridum. Next base: position 23,866 of record PXOD01000496.1, read on the forward strand.
GAAGGTAAGGTCCATCATCTTCGGAGCTACTAACCCAGAGGTGGCTTTCTGCGTTGATCTTGGTAAATGGCTTGGTGATATTCGCGTCGACGGAAGAGGACCGCCTTTGAGCTCGGTTGGTATTCTTGTGCATGCTTTTTGTGGGTTTCGCATGCAACGAGTCTTGACTGCTTGCGGCATGACGTTTATACCGTGGGATGGCCGGAGGCGAGGCCCCGCCATCGTAAGGAGTCGTAGGAATGATCTGGTTCAGGCTCAGGGGTCGCGGCCGAGGACGAGATTTAGTGGCTGTCGACGAGTGTTCCGATACTGACATACGGTGTGAGGCTGGACGATCATGAATGGACTCTGCTGTCTTTGATCTTCCATAGGATGGTCTCTTCTCTGTCGTAGCAAGACTCGTTTGACTTCCATTTGGTGCTGAGCGGATGACCCTTGCTTTCGATGAGGCTCTGGTCGAGGCAACGGTTGGGCTGGTGAGACCTGATCTCCTTCCAATCCTCTGACTTTTCCGACGTCTGACAACATGCCTCTTCTTCGCCTGATCTCCTGTTGCGATAACCGGCGCGGGAGCACCATGATCCTCCGCGTCATCCTCATCTTCGGACAACGTCGATGACATATGTGTAATTCGGTTTCTGCGTTGTACGGTAGGAGTCCTCGGCGCGACAGATGATGCCCGTGTCGTTGCACCCGACATTGATCCAATTGCCCTGGGGGTCGTGGCTGTCGAGGGCAGAACGCTAGTTCCCATATTCCTTTCGGCGACATCCTCGCCATAGTCACGGGCACCCGTAGCTAAAAGGCGGGCTCTGAAGTTGCTAGGTTTGAGGTCACTCTGAGCGTCGAGAATGTCAACATAGCCAGTCTTGCGCCCTAGAGCCGCAATGGATGGCACTGGGGGCATAGGGTCGACATCGCCCTGTATTGCGGGTTTGCGGAGAGGATGGCTCAGGAGGTAGGGAGGGCCATTTCCATTCGTGTATCGAGAATTGCGACCGGCGGACTTTGGTCTAGGCGGTTCAGTATCGCTTTCAAGCTTGGCCGCGCTGGGCCGCGCATCACTGGTAGCCCTGGAACGTCGAAATCCTGAGGGCGGCACCCATTGTTCGGGTTTGTGGACTGATAACTGCGAGCTGCTGGCCTGGTTGGCAGCTTTTGATAAGATCTCGCTTGATTGATTGCCTACCAAGGGGTAACTTCCTGCACAAACGTCAACCAAGTCCTTGACATCATTATATGATGACTTACCTCGAATAGGGGGGGTTGCAGGAGCAGTCAAGTGGTACGCCTGAGATTTGATGGACTTGTGATCATGAGACGAGGAAACGCGGTTGAGGAAACTGAGGAAACCCATGATGATAACCTAGCCAGCCCGGCCATGGGAGGATTCTATGGTGCTCGTCACTCGCTGGCTGATCCCAACAGTTGACAGAGGGAAAATCCAGATTGCAGAGGTGTTGGAGAAGAGAAGTTGAAGTAATGTGCGGACGAGTCGGCCACAACGAGCGGAAATGCCGACCGGGAGGGAGAACTAGAGAAAGAACGAACAGGGACAGAGGGACGGATGATGATCAGAATGGCGTTTGCGTTGGTGGGCTCCCAGGAGCCGGTCTAGATAATTATTAGATTGAAAGGGACGCTAATATGGGCTGGTTTGTCGGCGGGGGCTGCTTGGTTTGCCTACCCCCAGGGCAGAATCGGACGGGTGTCGGTTTTAGTACCATCAACCTGTCTTCCGCGATCCACACCATCTCTACGAAGCGTTTTGCGAAACAAACGGGCTAGGGTGACAAAGTACCATCACGGGTACAACAGATGGATGCCCTTGTCAGAGCTCAGGATCGTGATTGGGACAAGTGGCTCGGACCTTGGCACTGACGGCGCGCGATGGTGCTCACCAGAATTTGAAGGTGAATGTGGGGGAAACACCCACCGGATTGTTAAACAAAGGCTCATGGAAAGGTCAGCCACTCGTCAACATGCTGCACAACAATAACTGTGCGGTACACTCTCGCACTGAATGGAAGTAACACAATCACCTGGTGATTGAACCGCGCCCAGTGGCCGTGAACAGAGCAAAGCAGCGCATCATGACTGGCAAGAGAAGCTTCCCGTTCCATGATGCACTGCGGGTACGCTTTCTTAGAGAGACAGGGGCAGGGCAGGGGCAGGGGCATCGATCCGACTTGCAAGGGAAGTGAGAAATTTGAGTGCAATGGCCAGCCTCTGTGGTTTGCGATAGCGAACGCCGCTTCGGGAGGATGCGCCGAATGCCCTCGGTGGCCCATGCCATTGGCTAGAAGGCAAGCGACAGTGGCCCCCTGTGGCGGTTGACCAGGCCTGTTAGCAGATCTTGCGCCAGATTGCCCAGAGTGATCGTCGGCCACGAAGGTGACTTGCATAAGTCGTGCAAGTGGAGATTCTGAAGGGGAGTGGTGCGTCCTGGAGTCAAACTTCAGTGAAACGGTCGAGATCGTCATCTTGAGGGAAGATAGTTTTCGGTCAACAGGGCGTGATGCTCGAAGGTTGCAGCAGTCGCCTTATGCGCTAGTTTCGTCCAAACGCCACCTAGGTGATGACCGGTAGCACGATGATGGCGCGGCTTGCTGGGTGGTGGGCTTGATCTCAACCTGCCAAGAGCCGCGTCCAAAAACCCAACAGCACTGGTTTGTGCCCTGGACTCCACACCACCTGCAGGGCGGGTAGACGCATGTTTGCCAGGGCGTCGAGGTGACTGCAGCTTGCCTTTTGGGGGGTGGAAGCTCGTTCCAAAGAACTGCGCGGACAACTCGGAACTGTGTGAACCGTGGATAGACGGAGGAATGGAATGGTGGTTGCCCTTGTTGCGCGCAAGGATTTGTCAGGTGAGGCACCTTTGCGTACGAAGACGGGCGGACGGTCATCTTCTACGTATTAGGATCGAGTTAGACCAACGAGTCAGGCCCCCGACATCCAGGGTCGGCGTCCGCCTGGAGCTTATGAGGAAACACTTGCAGCAGGGTTTTGTATTTAGGTTGACCGTCCCTGTAAGAGTGCAAGCGCACATTTGCACCACTGCGCTTGCTAAGTTTGCTACCGGGAGCCGTCCGGTGCACACTCAGCCCAACCACTTGTGCCGAAGGTTTTGTTAGGCGGGATGTCTGTGTGCCTGCCGATGGCGTCGAGTGGCCGGTGGCATGGACTGGTGCGACAAAGAACGGCCAAGGTTTTAGGCTCGGCGGTTGGTCTTCAGGAAGCCTTTTCTTTTGTTCTTTTTTGAGGGACGTGCGATGGGTGAATCGAAGGCGTCGACAAGGGAAGCTGCTGGGGCCCATGTGAGAGGGACCGCGCCTGCGCTCGGACAGCGCATGACTACACGAGGTGACATTTTCGGGGTTAGCTTCAGTGGTGGGATTCCTAGTTGGGAAGAAAACGAGGGCTTGGATCCCTGAAGAACCCAAAATGGTTATTCATTCGTCGTCGGTGCACGTACGTCCGTATGGAAGCGATGGTGGTGATGGGATGCGGCTCCTGTCTGGTATCCGGTCCACGGCGGGATCAGTAGGATGGTTCATGCAGGAAGAGCCGAGAATAGCAGCGATCCTGGAGGACTGGAGGACGGCTGTGGCAACAGAGCAGCATCGACGTGGTGTTTTACAGAGATGAGAATGCAACCCAACATTGGACGATTTTAGACTCGAGTTATTTATTACCTGACTCCTGCGCAGCTGCCGTTATCCAGGCAGGTGCAGGTGCAGGTGCAGGTGCATCCGGTCTGATTGCCGGCACAGCCGCCTTACCCTGTACCTTGCAGCAAACAGATGGGTTGGTGCCTGGGGCAGCTCGCATTCATTTTGCTCCTTGAAGACATGAGCAGAACGAATGAGTTTTCCTGCCTGCAAATCGAGGCTGCTCAACTTCAGGACTCAAGTCAAGTTCACGAAGCTGAGAACTCTGAGTAAGGAACGGTTTGTGGAGGCGTGTCGAAACAGTGAGCTCTTGGAGCTCGGACAACAAGCACAGCTACCACGAAAAAGCGCGCATGAGCAACAATAACTACAAATCTTAGTAAACAATACTTAGACGTAGAATTCTTAATGAAATAGGCAATTTTAGGCTCGCAAATACTGTTGTCGTTTCCCTTTCCAATATGCCTAAAAACTTGACATTCGTCACCGTGCCAAGAGCCAGCAGGGGTCCTGACGCTAGGTACCAATTAAAGCCCTGTTCCTGCACCCCACTAAAAAGTACCGTCGAGCAGGCTTCCAGAAGAACCCCGCAGCCCAGCGCCACCGAGGAAGCTGTTTTCTCCGCTGTCGTCATTTGTTGACTCGGCAGCCTTCCATCCAAACGCTCAATCCCATCCCTCCTCACGACCGCACCCACGAAGCAGTACCCTTTGGTCCACACCGTCGCAATGTCTCTCACTACGAATCCCGATCCCGAACAGGGCTCTGTTGCCTTCATTCCCCTCGAGGCGAACCCACAGCTCATGACGGACCTGATCCACAAGCTGGGCGTTTCGCAGGCTCTTCAGATGCACGATGTCTTCTCCTTGACGGAACCCGAGCTGCTCTCCTTCATCCCTCGGCCTGCACTCGCTCTGCTGCTCGTCTTCCCCGTCAGCGCTGTCTACGAGAGCCATCGCATGGCGGAGGATAGCATCGCCGAGGACTACAAGCGCAAGGGCAGCGCGGAGCCGGTGCTGTGGTGGCGCCAAACCATCCGCAACGCGTGTGGCCTGATGGGCTTGTTGCACGCTGTTTCCAACGGACCGGCAAAGGATTTCATCGGTATGGATTGCTTCCATTCACCACGGATCTTGAGTGATTGTTCTGACGCCCCCCACAGAAGAAGGATCAACGCTTGACGACCTGATCAAGAAGTCCATCGACCTCGACCCCGAACAGCGCTCCCGCCTCCTCGAAAAGACCCCAGCCCTCGCAGAGGCCCACAAGGAGGCCGCATCGGTCGGTGACACGGCAGCGCCCGGCGCGCAGGACGACGTCGACCTGCACTACGTCTGCTTTGCCAAGGGCAACGACGGTGGCCTGTGGGAGCTTGACGGACGACGCAAGGGCCCTATCAAGCTTGGCGACCTGGAAAAGGACGAGGATGTGCTTAGTGGCAAGGCCCTAAGCCTGGGACCGTTGAAGTTCTTGGAGCGTGAAGGCGGAGACTTGCGGTTCAGTGCTGTTGCGCTGGCGAGTAGCCTGGATTAGATGCGTCCTGAATGAGATACCCAACGGATTTACTTGGCCTATAATGCACTATGTCACAAGTTAGATAAGCAGCCAACGACAGAAATGCCATAGTTCTGTGCGGAAAGACAAACATTATATACCCAAAATACTGTCTAGCTTTACCTATTTACCTATTCTAACCCATCATGACGGCCGTTACACTAAAATGAGCGATACTAGATCTTGAGATCGCCCTCCAATGGCAGATCTCTGCTGCTTCTGCCAACCCAGATCTTGTACTCACCCTCCTGCAGGCGCCACTTCTGCGCTGTCACGTCCCACACGCTCAGGTCCCTACGGCGGAGCTTGAACTCGACCTGCGCTGTGTCGCCCGCCGCGATGGCTGGCTTCTTGAAGCCGCGTAGCTGGCGCACCGCCTCGCCGGGGATGCCCAGGTACAGCTGCGCGACTTCCTTGCCGTCGACGCCGCCTGTGTTGGTGACGTCGGCCGTGACGGTTACGAGCTCGTCCCACAGGTCGACTTGGCCGCCCTGGGTGACGGGGCCGGTGGGGTACTCGTCGAAGTCGCCGTCGGCGGACTTGCTGATATCGAGGTTGCTGTACTCGAAGCTAGTGTAGCTGAGGCCGAATCCGAACTCGTACCGCGGCTCGATATCCTCAGCGTCGAAGTGGCGGTAGTCGATCAGCGTACCCTCGTCAAAGTCGGACTGCGGGTAGCGCATGAACTTGGTCGTCTCGCCAGGGGGCGTCAGGTCGGGCAGCAGGACGTGGCCATAGTCGGACTCGTTGCGCGCCACGGTGTACGGGAGGCGGCCCGAGAAGTTCTCCTGGCCGTAGAGCAGCGAGATGAGCGCCTTGCCGCTATCCTGGCCGGGCAGGTGGGCGAAAACGATGGCGGTGACGTTGGGGTGGTCGGCGAAGGAGTCGACCAGTCGGACACCGGCATTCTGGAATACAACAATGGTGTTGGCGCACTGGGACGCGACGTTCAGGATCAGGTCGTCGGTGTACTTGTCTCGCAGGCTTGGGCGGTCGTAGCCTTCGCTGGCCCAGACGTTGCCGATGACGATGCAGGCGTCAGAGGCAGAGTTGACGAGGGGGCTGCCAGACTCGAAGTCGTAGAACAAGGCGGTATCATCCTCGTATGCCTGGGCAACGAGGGCATCATAGGGAGAGCTGAATCGGCTCTGGGCAGTGGCGCCGGAACCTCCGCCCGAGACGATGGTGCCGTTGGGAGCAATGTCCGAGAAGGTGAGGTTGAGGTTTCCCATCCATCCCATGTTGACCTCGGTGCGGTTCGCCGACTGCACACCAATCGCCCAGGCGTTAAACATGTCGCGGCCAACGGTGTTGGCGTAGTTGTTGGTGTTGGGCGCGCGGGCAGAGTAGCCGAAGAGCGAGATGAGCTTCATCTTGGAGCCGACGAGGGGCAGGGCATTGTCGGAGTTCTTGACAAGGACGTGGCCCTCGACAGCACCGTCGAAAAGAGTAGGTTTGGCACATTTGTTGCGTGCATCGACGATGGGGTGAGGCTCGGAGAGGTTGGCAGGCATGCCGTATCCAGGAGCAGGGAAGTCAGAGTCCTGCTTCAGTTGGTACCATGAAGCAATGATTCTAGTCTTTTGTGAGCAATACAACAAAATGAGATGGGAGGGGCAAACTGCTCACCTTGTGACCATGTTGTCAAGAGTCGCGTCGGGGACCGAGCCGTTCTTCACTGCCTCAACCAGCTTTGAGCCCCAGTAGCCATCACCGCTGGGCATGGCAACATCAAGACCGCCGAGGGCAGAAGCGACGCCGGACTTTTGCGCACCCCAGTCGGTCATGACCCAGCCCTGGAAGCCGAGATCACCCTTGAGCAGGCCGTTCATGGCCTTGCTGTTCTGGCATGCGTAGGTGTTGTTGAGGCGATTGAAAGAGCACATGACACTTGCGGTTCCGGCGCGAACGGCATCATAGAAGGGCCTATGAGATCAATGTTAATAGTGATCCGACGGGAGGGATGGTTAGAAATACCAGAGGTAAAGCTCATGCATAGTCTTGTCGTCAAGGTTGGACGACACGGCCTCCTGGAATGGGCCACTGTAGGTGCTGAGACGATGCGTCTCCTGCTCCTGGGCAATCAAATGCTTGGTCGTGGCAATGACGCCGGCCTCTTGGATGGCCGAGACGGTCTCGTAAACGAGCTCTCCAGTTAGGTACGGGTCCGGCGAGAAACCTGTAATGTTGTGAGTTAACGTCTATGATGTCGTATCGCCTGATGATGTCTACCTTCCCAGGTGCGGCCGCCTTGAACTACACGACCAATTGGGCCGATGGCAGGACCAAGCAGGACTTGGACACCCTTGATCTTTGCCTCCTGGCCCATGAAGTGAGCTCTCTTACGGGCGAGGTCCTTGTTGAAGCTGTTCACGTCAGCAACTCACACTCAGGAGCTGGAGTCAGGAAGGACTCACCTAGCGCCAACGTGCATGCCAGAGGGCCACGACGAGACAAAGTCAGTGTTCCTCACGCCGTTGCCCGCGTCGGCCAGGCACAACCCGGGGAAGTCGAGCCTCTCGATGCCCGGGATGAAGCCGCTGCAGGCCGTCGTGGTCGACGCGCCGCCGGTGAGGCTCACCTTCTCCTCGAGGGTCAGCTTACCCACGAACGCGCGCGCCTTGGCGATGGCGTCGGACCAGGCGCTCTTCTCGTCCATCTCGGGGACCGGGTAGACAGGCGGCGACTGGCCGTAGAAGTAGGTGTCGCTGGAGATGGGCGCGTCCTGGGCGGCGGCTGGGATGGCGAGGGCGCAGAGGCCGGCGAGGCCGGCGACGACCGAGGGAGGAGTCAACATGGCGGGAGAGTGGAATCGAGCCTTTGAGTGTCCTTGCTGGTCTGCTCAAGGCTCTTAGATCATGGTGATCCGTCCCCTTTTTGTAGCTGTAACTTTCCACCTCTCCATCCCCCTCGTTTTCTTCAATATCCGTGTTCAATCATGCTGGCTCCACATCAATTCAACTGTCGAACATCTTTTGACCGGACTCTCTTCCCCTCATTTTCTTATGATGCGTCACCGCATGGCATAGTACACCGAAAACTTGCGGGCTTCCAGCCGCCCATCGTGGGTATCCAGACAGGTGACTGCTGGTCGAGGGCGAGCTAAGACTAGCATCAATTCCACTCTCGTTATGCGTAAAAGGTGAGGCCAGGTATAGATTCATATCAGTAGTATAGCGGAAGTACTTGGGGACGACTGATACGGGTAAACCTCAACTCGATGTCCCCATTGTCGGGCTCTTGGCCACTGAGGCATTCGGGCCTTTTCCTCGACGAATGTCGTTCTGGTCCACGTGAGAGCTGAGCGCAGCGCCCAGGTTGAGCGAGTCCCATTGATGCGGAGAGTATGAATGGGTGGAGAAAAGCAGAGGCGGAGAGGAGGTCAGTTCGTGTGGGGAGCACACCGTCTTCTCAGAAACCAGGTTTCTCCAACACATGGGCCCGGGGATCCCAGAAATCACGGCGTGGGGAAGCATGGCAATCCACAAGCGGAGATCAGACTACGGCCTTATACTCGGGATAAAGCCACATGGGATGGGTCGGCATGTCAGATGCCTGACCAATGTCCGGCGCCGTGAGGTGGAAAGGTCGAATATTGCTCCAGGCGCTATTGAGAGCTGTGAGGTGGAGGATGCATGAATCATGTCTGACTGATCTGGAGGTGCATGAGAAGCGCATTTCGAGTAATACCCCAGAGTTTGGGACACCATCAGCCTCGATAGCCCCATCACTAAAGCGGGGGAGAATTGCATCCGACGGCAGTTATAGAGTTTGTGAGCTCTGCCGATAGGTTGATACGAGGATACTGCTCAGTCGGTAATTATCCCTCATCTTAGACAGCCATTTGCCGTCAAAGGTTACCGCTTCTGGCCGTAGTGATCTAGCGAAATGGTCCAGGGCCTCGGCTATTACCCCTGTCCAGCAGATCGGACCAAGGGTATTTAGTCCCTAGCATCGCCGGAGAAAAATGTCGAATCGAACAAGGGGTTTGCCGGCTGAAGAATTGTTCATTCTTGATTCGAGTACCACCATACCTCCAAAGCCCACCCGACCTTATAAAGTGTGGCTCACAATATGGCCCTGTTCCAACCTGGCATTGGTTGTTTCTGTCAAGCTTAAAACACTCAAGGCTGTGTGGGCTTCAGTACCGACTGGCCCCCACCTCCGCGAACTCCAGGTTTATGGGTCGAGTAGGAAGTGGAGTCGTGGGGACTACTCATTTTGCTCCGTAAATTGGAGCTCGCGACTTGGGCCTATAGCTGCCGAATTAAGACTGAGGTCAACAGGGGCGGGCTAGTGCCAGGAGAAGAAATGTTCAGCTCGAATTCCTCGTTTCAAGGTCCTTGATGATGCAGTCAAATCCCTAGTTGAGGAACGTTGCATTCTTACCTAATTGGCAAAATGACTTATGGCCAAAGAGCGTGCATATGTGACAAGCTTAAACCATCACACCGGTAAATTATGGTTGGGGTCTGGCCGACCGCTCCACTTCCACTGGATCCATGCGGAGAACAGCACATGGACTTTTTGTTCCTGATCGTGGGCCCCCGTCATTTCCCCCATCCAGTTTCTGTTCTTTCCAGAACAAGCTGATCCACATAACGGGCCCCTTCGTAGACAAGGCATGCCATACGAGCACGTCTAGTTGAATGCTTCAGTAGGCTCACGATGCAGCATTGAGGGAACCTGTGTCGACCTACTGTAGCCGCAAGTGGCATGGTCACTTGACAGATATCGAGGTTGCGCCAGAACATCCATGTTTGATTGGTCTGGAGGTGCACGGCAAGCGCACCTTGCGATGCAGTGATTCAGGTGTAACTCGTGCTTAACCAGCAAGGGGGAAAAAACCCAGGAATGTGTTCTGGGCCCTGGGACCGAACCAGGACTACTGCCCCCCCCGAAGGGGCCCACAGGTGTGGTTGAGAATCAGCTGTGCTACCAATTACACCAGCCCAGACGTATTTGTTGCTCTGTAAATGTTTAAAATTGTATATATAACTTTAATGTCAACCAAGCCGTCGCACTTGCACGCTGCAAGCCGTCTTCGCCTGCCCTGTCGTGGTGGGATAAAAAAAAACGCTTAGTCATATGACCGATAGCCGACTGCCTTGGCGGACGTGGCACGGTTTTCCATGAAATGTCCATTGGCCCCCCACGTACCCGCACCTCTACCTCATTGTGAAGCACTGGAAAAAGCCACCCTACCTATCAGGAATTCTTTTGCTTGTACAAGTCACCACCGTTCACCTGGTGTAATTAGTAGAGATTCTTGTACGCCGGGAGGGGGGGGTGCTAACGGCTCCTAAAAGGGCTTGTGAGTCTCCCTCGGATTTCGTACTTCACCAAATGGCTGTTGGGAGTCCTATTTAGAAATATAGCGTTGAAAAGCCCCTTGCCCGCATCAAACATAAAATATATCTTGATTCTGACAGGCTACGACGAGTGACTCATGTGTTTCCATATAGCTAGGGTATTAGAATTAGTCAGTACGAGAGTCCGATAGAGCCTATTCCTCCCCATCTTCTCTCGCTGATCCTTTGATCAGCGCATTAACGCGGACGAGAAGCTTCATATTACATAGCTAGTAGTATTCTTCTTGGAGGTAGCAGTCACACGCGCCTTAGGTAATATGATGGAGATCGAAGTTGCGTAACGTTCCCGGCGAGAAATGACGAGTCAAATTTGTTGTTCGGCCGTGGTTCGGCCTTGGCTTCAGCCCCGAAACTGGATGATTGTCAGGGCCATCTGCAGGAACATCTGAATCGAGATGGTCAATCTATTAGGTTGCTCGTGTTTGAAATTTGACAGGCTCCCTCATATCACGCCACCATAAGCATGAATGCACCGAGCCCCCGGGCACAGGAAATGAGAATTCCCATTGTTTAAAGCTGCCGAGATTTGCATTCTCATAAATACCCAAATAGGAAATATCGACAATTTGATCAAGTCCTCGTCGCTTTCTCGTATTCAAATTCGGGCTAAGTGCGCGTCGGCCATCCCGCGCTACTTGTTTTATCCCACTTTCATCCCGCCCACCCATACCCTAGACAAACGCATGCTTGGCCGCTTGGTAAAGATGATTAATAGTTGTGGAAGGTGGAAAATCAGATATTAGATAAGTCTGGCTTTTCATCTGGCTGTTTGAGGCATATAAACTGTATTTTGCACAATTTTTTTCGTTTTCGCAAAATTTGGTACATGTTCTTGAAAGACTTTGACGACTTCGACAACTTCAACAATTTCCTCTTGTATCAACATCCATTAGAAAACGATTCTGAAGTTACGAAATCTTCCATTTCAGTTCGGGCCGAAAAAGCATGGGTTACATAATAGAAGAGGAGGGACAAAATTCGATGAATTCACCAGTATCAGGATGCGACCAGGTTCTCGCCTACCTTCTTAACAATCGATCGTCACGAGTTAATTATGGGCAGGGTCACGCCTCTTGTGGCCATGACTTACTTCCAGTCGACCTCCAGCATCGATTAGCGTCCATGGATATCTCCGACCAACTTCGTATGTTGCAACGGCAACTCTGTATTCTACCGCCATCCCCGCCACTACCAGAAAATATCCTGGCCGAAATAGACCGCATCATACTTCACCGACGATCTCAGAGGGTTCACTATCCCTTAAAAGGCCTCACACTATCTGCTTTCTATGGACGACATAGATTACCGAATGGGAGGATTACGTTATGGCGAGGAGATATTACGACACTATCGAACGTCACCGCTATCACGAATGCGGCCAATTCTCAGGGTTTGGGTTGCTTCCAGCCATCTCACCGCTGCATCGACAACGTGATTCATTCTGCTGCAGGACCGCGCCTTCGGGCCGAGTGCGATGTAGTCATGAAAGTTCGAGGCCGCAAATTGAAAACGGGGGAAGCCATGGTTACGCATGGCTATTGCCTGCCGTCAAAGTTCGTCGTACATGTTGTTGGTCCATGCCTGGCTCCCAACGCAAGTCCGACAGACAGCGATGCAAAATTTCTCACACAGTGCTATTATTCTATTCTCGAAGCAGTCGAGTCCCTACCCGCATCTTTGGACGGGCAGAAGAGCGTTGCGTTGTGTGGCATTTCCACCGGGCTGTTTTCCTTCCCCGTTGAACAAGCGGCTGGGGTCGCGATATGCGCTGTTGAGGACTGGCTCAAGAGGCACCCTTCCACGACGATTACTGACATTATTTTCAACACATTTACGGAAGCCGAGGACACAGTCTACCGGGGACTGCTGAATCCTGTGCCTGAAACCTGGTTTTCCGCAGATCCCGCCAGCGTACCGCCCACGATTTATTGTGACAGTTTGGCCAAAGCGCGCGCGTGGCTGCGTTCGGCAGATACTGTCATTATCAGTGCAGGAGCTGGTTTCTCTGCTGCTGACGGGCTGGATTATAACTCCCAGGCACTCTTTGCCAAGAACTTTCCAGGTTTTCTGAAGTATGGATTCCAAACTCTCTACAGCGTTTTCGGGTTTACAGACTGGTCGACAGAGGAGGACCGCTGGGGTTACTTCTTTACGCACCTGAACATGGTCAAGCAATGGCCAAAGTCTCCTCTTTATGAAACATTGATTAGGTGGCTGAAGAGATTCGGGCCGCAAGCGCATGTAAGGACGTCAAATGCCGATGGGCTGTTCCTTGCGAACGGATGGCCAGCAGAACAGCTTTCAACGCCTCAAGGCTCTTACGCTTTTCTCCAGTGCTTGCAGAACTGTACGCCCGATTCGACCGCGTTATCCGAGCCATATCTATCTCATGGGGTTCCAGTTCTAGACCCGGTGACGCAACGGTTACTAAACCCGGAATTCATACCTATTTGTAGGTATTGCTTTGGCAAAATGAACATCTGCGTTAGAGCGGGTTCATGGTTCAACTCCAGTCCATTTGAAGCAGCCGAATCCCGCTGGCGGGCGTTTCGAGGAAGTGTGCTGAATGAAGGCCAACGAACAATCGTCCTGGAGGTTGGCGTGGGGATGTCAACCCCTGGGGTTTTACGGTGGCCAAATGAAAACTTGGTCAGATGTGGCAATGGCAATGTGAAAATGATAAGGCTTGGGCTTGGGCACGAGAGCGCTGTACCCAGGGATTTGGATGAAAATGGGCTGGCGTTAAGCATTGATGGGGATATTGCTTCTGTGATCCAGAGTCTGTTACGATAGAGTTATGAAGGCCTCGATGAACTGCACAGGCGACAATTACATATCTCGTGCACTCACTCCTGGCTGTGGATAGATTTCGTTCATAGAGATGTAAGATGGTTGATGAAAATGACGAGCTAAATTGAGGCAGACTGCGGACCTGGCTAAAATGAGCGGTAGTTTCAACATAAAAGGGGAATTCGTAAACAACCAGTGACAGGCTGAGGGTGAGTCACTTCATCGACGTTTATCGCAAGATCCGATGTTATCAATCGCGAGTCCGGAGCTCCACCAGCCTCAGAGTAAAACTGGACTTTCCTAGTTCAGGTAATAGTCCGCATCAGAGTAAAATTGTGCTTTCCTACTTTGGGTAATAATCCGCCTCATCGCTGACAGTTCCATCATATGCCCACATATGAGCTCGGCATTTTTGGCGCTAGCCGAAGCCGCGTTACCAGTATAGTGATAGCAGAGGTCTTGATAGTTGAGATTTGAAATACAGGGAGCCGTTGAGTGCATCGGATCCGGGATCCGCTCCCCCCGTTTTTCTCGGCCAGATGCTCCGTGATTCATGTGTTCACTGTGGGCCGAGTCAATACACGGCCCTTTGTAAGAGTCATCGGATCTGGGATCGAGTTGCCAAGGGCATCGTCCCGAAACAGAGAAGAGGTCTAGAATTTGATATCTCAAATACAAAGAAAAACAATCTACAAGGGTCCTCATCTAGTGCTCGGCCCGGAGTACAAACATTGGCCGGTTTTACCCGAGAGTACCAATTGCAGGTAGTGAAGGGCTACGCCTGCAGCAGCACATGATTGTTTGTATACGGGGGTTCTGATTCTTTACTTGTTGCTATCGGTTTGGTCCTGCAGACCGCCCCCAACGAATAAGGTTTATTTAGTCATAAACTATCTGCGACTCATGCAATCAAACATTCTGTTAAAAGGACCCCTGGTCCGGAGAATAAGAGGAGGAGGAGGAGGAGGAGGAGGAGGAGGAAGGAAAAAAAAATCTAGGGTCATCTGACATCGGCGATCCTCCTGGTGCCACGATCCAAGCATAAAAGTGGCAACGGATGCAATATTGCATAATCGCGGGCCCAATGAGGGTGCACCACTGTTTTGGACAGTATTCTCCTCCTTTACGGCCGAGCATTTCAAATCCACGTCTCTGTATGGGCCGGGCGGGGCCTCGGCACGCTCCGCCCTTTGAGGTTAAGGCCAACCAAGACACAGTGAGAGAGACCGGTGGTTGCCGATACCGCAGCCGACGGGGCGGCAATCGAACGTGAGGCGGTGCTACGCAACGGTTCCTGCCTGGAGACAAAAATAACGTCGTAGTAGTCTAAGTTGCATACTGTAGTAGCCATGGTGAGTGCTCGGGAAACCGGACACACTGTGAGTGAGTATGAGTGCGGCGAGGGCGGAGGGCGAAGGGGGAGGGGGCCCATAGGCTCTCGATTTGTCACAGAACCGGCAATGGCACGACCAAGCGTGCGTCTTAGTTCGGCACCACGGTCGCATCCACCGCCACTTCTCGCTATTCGGCGACTGGAAGCACCCAATGATGGAGCTGCCATTGCACCCAAGCTTCAAGTGCGGGGAAAGCTTGCGTGCGCGGAGGGCGGGGTGTCGTTGTCGTATAAAGCAAGTTCTCGTCGTCTCTGCCTCCCCTTTGCACTGTCCCTGACTTTTTTCTTTCTCCTTTCCCTGCTCTCTTTTCCTCTGGTTCGATTGAACGGACTTGAGATTAGACTAGACTCAATTGTTCCAGAACAGCAACAGAAACAGAAACAGAAGAAACAAAAAGGCACAATGGGCGAGAACCCCTCCGAGAGCAAGTGCCCCGCGATCCGCCTGGCCAACGTCGCCGGCGGTGGCACCCGCAACAACGACTGGTGGCCCGATGCCTTGAAGCTCAACGTCCTCCGCCAGCCCAACCCTTCGTCGAACCCCCTGGGCGCCGACTTTGACTATGCCGAGGCCTTCAAGACCCTCGACTACGCCGCCCTCAAGAAGGACCTGCACGCTCTCATGACTGATAGCCAGGACTGGTGGCCCGCCGACTTTGGCAGCTATGCCCCGCTCTTCATCCGCATGTCGTGGCATGCTGCTGGTACCTACGTGAGTAATTCATTCTCTTACATTGCCTTGCCTTTTCGCCTTGAGAAGAGTCATGAACTGACATGCGTTCCAGCGTGTGTTTGACGGACGAGGTGGTGCTGGCCAGGGTCAGCAACGATTCAGCCCCCTGAACAGTTGGCCCGACAATGTCAGTCTCGACAAGGCCCGTCGACTCCTATGGCCCATCAAGCAAAAGTACGGCAACAAGATCTCCTGGGCTGACCTGCTGGTACTGACCGGCAACGTTGCCCTCGAGGCCATGGATTTCAAGCCCTTCGGTTTCGCCGGAGGCCGTCCCGACACCTGGGAGGCCGACGATGCCACATACTGGGGTGCCGAGGGTACCTGGCTCGGCAACGACACCCGTTACGCTCAGGGCCACGCCGGTGTCCCCGAGCACGGCGTCGTGACTGGCGACGAGAAGCCACACCCCGACATGCACACCCGTAACCTTGAGAAGCCTCTTGCTGCCGCCCACATGGGTCTGATCTACGTCAACCCTGAGGGCCCCGACGGCAACCCCGACCCCGTTGCCGCGGCCAAGGACATCCGCTACACCTTTGGCTCCATGGCCATGAACGACGAGGAGACCGTTGCCCTCATCGCCGGTGGCCACAGCTTCGGCAAGACCCACGGTGCTGCCCCCACCGACAACGTCGGCAAGGAGCCTACCGCCGCCAGCCTCGAGGAGCAAGGCCTCGGCTGGAAGAACAGCTTCGGCACCGGTGCCGGCCCTCACACCATTACCAGTGGCCTCGAGGTCATCTGGACCAAGACTCCCACCAAGTGGAGCAACAACTACTTCGAGTACCTGTTCAAGTTCGAGTGGGAGCTCACCAAGAGCCCGGCAGGCGCCCACCAATGGGTCGCCAAGAACGCCGAGCCCATCATCCCCGATGCCTTCGACCCCAACAAGAAGCACCTGCCCACCATGCTGACCACTGATCTGTCGCTACGCTTCGACCCAGAGTATGAGAAGATCTCGCGACGCTTCCTCGAGAACCCTGACCAGTTCGCCGACGTCTTCGCTCGCGCCTGGTTCAAGCTTCTCCACCGTGACATGGGCCCCAAGTCGCGCTACCTCGGCCCTGAGATCCCCAAGGAGGACCTCATCTGGCAGGACCCCGTCCCTGCCGTCGACCACCCTCTCGTCGATGAGAAGGACGTTGCCGACATCAAGCAGGAGGTTCTGAAGGCCGTGCCCAACGTCTCTCAGCTCGTGGCCACCGCCTGGGGCTCTGCTGCCTCGTTCCGCGGAAGCGACAAGCGTGGTGGCGCCAACGGTGCCCGCATCCGCCTTGAGCCCCAGAGGAGCTGGAAGGTCAACAACCCTGCCGTGCTCGCTGACGTCTTGAGCGCACTCGAGCGTGTCCAGCAGAGCTTCAACAGCTCTCAGTCCGGCGGCAAGAAGATCTCTCTTGCCGACTTGATCGTCCTGGCCGGTTCCGCTGCCGTCGAGAAGGCCGCTCGTGATGCCGGTGTCAACGTCACCGTTCCCTTCACCCCCGGCCGTACCGACGCCTCGCAGGAGCAGACCGACGTCAAGTCCGTTGGCCACCTCGAGCCCGTCGCTGACGGCTTCCGTAACTACGGCCAGTCGAGCTCTCGAGTCACCCTCGAGCAGTACCTCGTCGACCGCGCCCAGCTGCTGACGCTCACCGTTCCCGAGATGACCGTCCTCGTCGGTGGTCTCCGCGCCCTCGGCGCCAACTACGACGAGTCGCGCCACGGTGTCTTCACCGACAGGCCCGGCGTCCTGACCAACGACTTTTTCGTCAACCTGCTCGACATGGGCACCAAGTGGCAGTCCAGCGGCGCCAACGGCGACATCTTCGAGGGCACCGACCGCAAGACCGGCGCCAAGAAGTGGACCGCCACCCGCGTCGACCTCGTCTTCGGCTCGCACGCCGAGCTGCGCGCCGCTGCCGAGGTGTACGCCGAGGCCGGCGGCAACGAGAAGCTGGTCCACGACTTCGTGGCTGCCTGGACCAAGGTGATGAACTTGGACCGCTACGACCTCAAGAAGGGTCCTTCTGGTACTGTTTCGAGCCGCCTTTAGGATAAATGTATTGTAGTAAATGATAACGCGGGATGACCAGGGCCTTTGATTGCCCAACTAACAACTCATTTTGACTATTTGATAAATTTATTGTCTGTGATGATGCAGGTCTATGATGCTGTGTTGGTGGCAGGAGAGGTACACCTTAATCCGTATCTTTACTCCACTTACCACAGACCGCAGGGCGCTCCGTCTATATAGTAGATAAGGGGGAGAGGCACAACCGAACCAAGATATCATCAACATCGACTTTTTATCCAAATTGAGAGGAGCTTGGTTGCCCTCCGTAGGATGCGTTGTTCACTTTCCCTCGATACCTGATTCTCAATTGATAAGATCAAATGATCTACAAGCTTATTTTCTGATTACACCCTTTTCCTTGCTGCAGAGATACGATATTCAAGCGCTGGGGTTTTGGGTGGATTGTCGCCTTTTGTCCTGCACCCAACATATACATGTCCTAAGTTTCGAAGCAATCGGGGCCTGCTCTGTTTTTCGATTCGACAAGGCCCTTCACCTCGGCATAGCTTGACATAATCACGAAAACGATGAAGGCATTGCCGGCTAGAAACCACATGCTACATTGAGTAGTGAATAGAATAGCTGGTTATGGGATGAGGATCTTCTACCGTAGCACTTTATTTATACTATTTGATAACAGTGGTGGAAGTTGGATTATCTGCACAAACGTTCCGTGACCTGAACTTGGAAGACGAAGGATGTGCATTAGGACTGGCGAAGTATTTAATATTACTTTTTGGTCAGAAAACCCCCTTTGTATTTTAAACCTTCTACAATAAAACATCCCATGTTTATATTAAAATATTAGCAATTTGAAAATCAGTATAGTGGCCTAAAGACCTAGCACCGCTAAGATTCTCCTATTGAGAGCCATTTAGAGAATGATACGGCGTTTTATGTATCTCACCACGCCTAGAGAAGAAAGAGATGACTGTGAAATACTTTCATTGGTATTGCGATGATGGAACAGCGTGCCAAAGATCAGACATATCTCGGCCAAGCTCTCTCTCAAAACGATAGAGAGCTTTTGTGTAGTCCTGCAAGGGCATCATTGCCGTCTTCCCCCCTCTTTTCACCAGCAGGCAAATAAATTCGTGAATCTCTTCCATAAGAGCCTGCTTGCCAGGGGGCATCACCGAACGCTCAAGCCCCTGCCGTGGAAGAGACATCAACTGGAAATCAAGAGGTGTCCGTCCATAGAAGTCTGGCACGTTGGGATCGGCGCCCAAATCCAAAAGCCTTTCAGCAACAGCTGGCGGTGCTATATGTAAAGGCGAGAGGCCTTGTTCATCATCCAGTTCCATTTGCTCGCATCCATATTCCAACAGTAGTATGCAGAGCTCGATCCAAAGTGGACGCCTGGGGTCCTTGATGCTTACAAATGTATGTAAGTCGAGCAGTGCAGTGCAAAAAGCAGTATCTGCCTTGGGGTTATATCCATTCTCAAGAATAATCTTAACAATGGCGAGGTCCTTCTCTTTGAGATCCAGTTTGCCATCAATACAACTTTGAACAAGTGGCTCTTTTGTCTTGTCATCCCAATCTATTGGGCCTTTTTTGACGACATCCCTCCAGAACAAGGCTAGGGATGCATAAGCTGCAAAAGCAAACAGCGAACTTGGCTCCTCTACGGAACCCAAAGTCTTGATGGCTATAACATTGTTGGGAATACTGCTGAGGAAGTGCTCCTGACTGATGCCAGTGGTAACTTCAGCCCCTTGGGCATGGTAAACGAGAGACTCGTAGTTCCAAGTGCAAAGGTTCTCATTCGGCTGAACAAACAGACATTTCATATGAAACACGTGGCCGTTCTCATAAGTGATCTTTGCGAGATCTCCCAATACGATTTCCTTGAACTTGAGACTGGTTACAAATTCAAAAACCGTCTGGTGCATCAGTTGTACTCGGTTCTGCTTTATTTCGACAAGGCCTCCTCCCCATAAGGATATGTGCTTTATGAAAATTGGATCGCACGGTTGCTTCGACATCAACTCTCCCCAGATACCATGACAGCTCAACACAGTGGAAGCTTCCTCATACGTGCGACTTTGGGAGACACTGACTGCTTGGCAGATATACTGCGGAGTGGGACGTAGTCCAGGGGACGAGTCACGAATGACTAACTCGAGAAGAGCATAGGTTTCCCATCGTCGAGATTGCGGCAATCGCTCGATAATTTGCTGGTAATAATTGTCGAGCTCGAGCGGCAGTGTGTACAGAATATCTCGCAACACTTCAATGGTCCCGGTGTTTCTGTCCGCATCTACCAGTGCATTCGAAAGATCTTTGACCACTAGAGATACCCAGAGGAAGACGCCCGCAGCTCGTTGAACAATATCCGGAACGAGGGCCCTAAGGTAATGAGTGGGGGCATCAGCTCTCCCGATCATACCGACACAGTAGTTACGGATATCATCCGAGGTGAAATCTTGAAGACTGAATTTAGGGCAATCGCTGAACGAATTTGTGAAGACATCCCACGGCCGGCTTGAGAAGCATACTTTCACACTGGACGTAGATCCACTGGGAAGTTCGACGAGGTCTTTGACGAAGCGACAAATTCGGTCCAGATGCCCCTGGAACTCGTCTAAGGCGTCAAAGAAGAGACATAGTTTCACCGAAGACTCTTTTTGTGTGAGCAGAGCGTGAAGCGCTGCTTCGAGATCCCGTGTCGTCCATTGTTTTAATTCCCCAGAAGAATTTTCCTCGTAGAAATGACTCATATAGCGGCTGAGATCTTCTCGCTGTTGCAGTATTTGTTTCAGTAAACTTCTCAGAAGTCCCTCAAAAGACTTCTGCATGGCTGATCCCCGATGGTGGAAGAAGAAGCCAATCAATGCGTAGTCTGGTTGTATCTTCCAGTCGTGCAGTAATTCTCGAGTACGCTGATGCTCAAATATGAACTTCATGAGGGTTGATTTGCCGGAGCCTGGCTTGCCGTTGATCCAGAAGACTCCTCGACCACAACCAAGCCAATCGGTGAATTCCCTGTGCTCAAAGACCCATTCGAAAGTGGTCGCGAAATTGTCTTCAATACTGGTCTGGCGAGAACCAAGGTCTGGAGCATCGAGCGATCGAAGAATATCTGGCAGAGTTAGTCGAATGTCCTGGCTTCTTGAGAGGTGCTTGTCTACCTTCAAACGTAGGGGAAATTGAACCCACGTGTCCAGGTGCTTGTGTTCTTGCCCTTTTATTACTGATTTGTAACATATCGACCGGTTTTGCCCCTCTGGGCCTTTTGCTGTCTCGCGCTAGTTTGAGCAATTTGAGGCAAACCATCTTTGCATAATCCTGTCCTCGTGCAAACTTGACCATGTCGGAATGGTTGCGGTCGATGGGAAAAGTCATGCTAGAATTTTTTCTATCCAGGCGACACGTAGCAGAGGATCTCGAAACCAGAATAGCTTTCGGTCCTCTTTTATCCCATCCATGACCATCACTGGTAGGCTAATTCCATTGTCAGACATTGCTTGATAAGACACCAAACTTGTACAGAGACTTACGATGATTGTATGCGACTGAAGCAACTCATATGCCCAAAAGATGGTGAGCTGACTGAGGAAGGTGGTACCAGAAAAGGATTCATCCAGCCGAGCTAAATAGTTCGAATTGCGTGACAGATCCTGTATCAGGGTCTCATTGGGTTGGCCTTCTACCATTGCCAGCAGGTGAGCTTGTTCCATTCCCAGATTCGGTACCCCAAACATGACGGCTCCTTTGAATTTGGTGATAAGGCTTCGGTCAAAGTCATTCCTGGCATCTGCAATTTGAATTAGAGCATCTTTCAGTATGATCCCACCTAGACTATGGGCCAGGAACAGGAGCGACGGTGCTGTGGGAGATGCCCAACCGCCGAGTCTAAGATGCTCAATAAAGTCTCGCGCGATATCACTGATGAGCTGGAATGAACTACTATGAATGATGCCCGAGTCATAGCCGTAGAGTATCATTCGCACGCCAAGGGCCATACTTGGTGCCTCGTCTCTAAGCCACATGAAGTTCTTTTGCGGTCCATGAGGCTGCCATGAGCCAAATGGATGGCTTCCCAAGCCAGAAATAGCAATGCAACTGAAGGGGCTGTGAGTAGAATTCCCAATGTTGGTTACGAAAACGTACTCTGCCAAATGTTTTTCAGCGTCCACATCGTTCAAAGGGGTCAACCCTAGGAAGTGGCGGTCGAGAACAAGGCTGCTGTAAGTTCCCAGCTCAGATAAATCCCAGGAATTATCGCGGAAAACCTTGTTCAAAGCTGAAGGACACTTCTTGAAGCGAAGGGTGGCTACTTTGGATGACGAAGTGTCCCAGTAGCTGAAGCTTGTTGCTAAGGACCCCACTTCAAAATCATCTGCTGTGAAGTCCTTGAAGCACTCGCTCAGAACATTGCAGACTTCTTCTGGAGTACAGATCTCATGAGGAATGCCCCTCAGACGATACACGATTTTTGTGCATACTCCTGTGGCTGGATCCATTGACGCTGATACTGTGGCCTCAAGAAAGCCAGATATGGTGAACGTAACATCAAGTTTCAACCGTCGTACACGAGATTTTATCTCCGCGTATCACGTGGTGAGGAACTCTGGCTGTGTGACATTCATGATTGGTCACGCCTCTTGCTCTCGCAGGCGAGTTTCAGTCGTTGAACCCTTCTTCAAGGGTTCCAAGAACAAATAACAATGACTTCAAAGCCTCAACGCTTACTTCAAAATGTTAATATTGCTAGAGCTCTACTGGCGATTGAGGTAAGTTAAACTTGCATTGTAAAGTGACAGTGAAAATAGTCTGACTACAGTCATAGCATATTGTTTTTCTTCCCTTTCACCCTGCTTCCCCTTCCGGGAGAACATGGAAGAGGGTTGTCCTACTGGTTCAAGCATCATCATTACTATCCATCATCTTCCAAACTGGAGAAGAATTGGTTCGGCTTCGATCCGCCCCCTTCGCCAGAAGAAACATGGTCACAATTGTAAACCAAATTCTTGAAAGCGCAGTGAATTCTGTTTAGAATCTAAGTCCTTCCGGTGCCTGTTGATATCGGTATGCGGAAACAATGGAGTAAAGCCCTTGAAACATCCGGGTTCTTTGCGCAAAAGGCCCGCAGTGTTTAGTTGATGGCTGATGTGCAGCCTCGATTTTTGTAATCGTGTTACTTTGGATCATGAATGAGACAAGAGACCCAGGTAGTCATTTCTAACACAAAGACTAGTACGATTGGCATTCATGACCAGCTTCAAGACTGTTTGGTTTTCGACAGGAGATAGAAGAATTTAGTCTCCGCCCTATTTATACTTGGCCAAATAGATGCTGATGTACACCTGTTCTCTGACAGTGCCAACTGCAATGCCACTCCTAAAGCAAGCTTCCCAGAGAAAAGGATTCCAGCTTTGAGACTCAAATACCATGCATTCAATGTTTGTCATCATTCGCTTCAACTTAATTCAAATAGCCGGGAACGATATTCACGCCAGCCAAACTTTCGGCCCATTCTTGCTGACATAGCGAAGTCGATTAAGGACATGAAGGGATTTGGATTTACATGATCTGATACAGAGTTTAAGTCCTCCTTTCAGAGGGAAAGACGTGTAGCGCGTTTAGGGGCCATGCTCGAAAGACTAAACGCTTTTGTGAATCTGTCACAACAGACTCGAATGTAAAAGTGCCTAAGGGTTGAGAATATCACAAATCCACGAACCGGGGGCTAACCCATAGTCAGCGGAGGAATCCGCGTCAGAAGCACGCGCCAAGCACTCAACATTGCGGTAGCTGAATATTACTCTTGAGGGGCCTCGTTACAGCCACCGTCACGAATCAGCTGATCCGATATCCTCAGTCCCTGCATTGCCACCCATTTAAACCGATTGGCTGCTTATTCCACGTGAGTTGGTGTGAAAGCCTACTCTGACCTGCATCATGCTGGATGCGGAAACGGATGCCTTTTTTGAATTCCCGAGAGCGCATTCGGAGAAACAAATTGGGTTAGACTGAGCGACACAGACCGCTAACCAGCAGCGCAAATGCCTGTTGCTCTGATACACTCGTTCATGGGAGCTACATGATGGTCTCCTCAGCTTGACGAGATTGAGCCTCTCAACTATACTATCGCCTACAGTTCTCGTTGTGTCGAAGCAATCCGCCCGAATGAACGACACCCAGTCGTTCGTGCGGACAAGTTACATATCAGGTGTGGACTAAGAGGAAAATTCAAGAGTGGTAATGCCCACCGCTTAGATATCGAATAATTGTCTGTGTTGTTTCGTTCTCAAGCCACACCAACTCCAACGCAATCCCCGTAACCGCCGCATTACCCCTTGTAAGAGACCTTGTCGGAAGAGAAGAGCTCATCAGCATCAGCAATACGGCCTTGACCTAGTACGATGCTTCTCATGATTTGACACCAAAATATTGCCATAAACAGGAATCTGCCAGGCAAATGGATGCTAGCCTTGCATCAAGGGTCTAGAACCTGAGCGTAGGGATCCTAGGTTCCCTGTCAATGCCATGCCCATGCACGTACGAGTAGCAGGGATCCTTGAAATGTTGTCAGCAGCTCCATAGCCTCGACGTAAGCTGGCGAATGGTAAGATGCGACCTCGCCTTGCTCCGAACATCCGGCTCCTGGTTGTGTATTCCACGATCAAAGTTCGTGAACTCAAGGTGTTCATGTTTACAGACCGCTTCCCAGAAATCACGGGATGTTAGTTCGGGAGGGTCAAGGCAGGCCGCTGACATGGGCTTGGAGGGGTTTGCCATGACCGGGCTTGATGTCGTCGGCACGGCAGAGCTAAGACGGTGATAGTAGGATAACGGAACATAGATGAACCCTTGTAATGATGATGTCCCAAAAGATGCTTCCGATCTCTGCCAAGACAATCGGACCTTCGTGGTATAAATAGGCGATGATTCTCCTCGAATATTGGATTCAGACCATCTTACCAAACTTCTTCAATAGACTCCACACAACGTATTCAACCATGGTTCGCATCACTGCAGTTGCTGCCAGCTTGTCCGCTCTTTACGGAGCCGTCCAGGCGACTCCTGTCGCTGGAAAGGCCCCTAAAGCGGGTCAAAATGGACTCGAGCTTGGATATGATCCTGCTCTGAAAGATCTCTTTGGGCCTGACTCCATAATACCAGAGACCATTCTTGTTAGCCAGAAGGCTTCGCGTCTCTCAGGTACTTCGGATGGCAAGCTCCCTTCAGCAGCTCCTTTCATCCCTCCCACCGAATCCACCGGCGAAAAGGACAAGCGCTTCATCAACGGCGCGGATGACCGTCGCTACAATGGTGACACGCACTACCCCTGGAGTGCCATCGGCAAGATCGCTCGTTCTGACGGCTCCTGGTGCTCTGCTGCATTGGTTGGCCCTCGTCATGTCCTGACTGCCCAGCACTGCATTCCTGGGGACGATGTGTCAATCACGTTCTATCCCAGCTACGATATTGCTCCCCGCTTGGGGTGGTCCCCAGTTGTAACCAGGCTGGTCCCCGGATGGGACTTCCCCGGCTCGTGCCACACCAAGAATGACTGGGCTGTCTTGATTCTACAAGACCGCATCGGTGACAACCTCGGTTGGTTTGGCACCCGCTGGCCAGACACCTCCAAGTTCGACCAGGCTATTATGAACCATCAAGGCTACCCACAAGACCTTGACGGCGGCGCACGCCCCTACTTTCAAGGCAATACCACGGTGCGTTCCGATTGGTCACTTGAATGCGATGCTAGCGGCCCTATCATCACAGACAACGATGTTTGGGGCGGCCAGTCTGGCGGTCCTCTTTGGACTGGTTACGAGGACGGCCCATACATCTCTGGTACTCTTGCCCTATCTGTGACCAGTTCCGAGGTTACCTTCGCCGTTTGGGGCTCAGGTGACCTCATGGTCAACGCTGTCATCGATGCTCGTGCGAACTACCAGTAAGTATGAAGTTATAGCTAGCAACACCTAGTCTCCGCCGGTCGAGCAGTTTTGGGTCATTTGAAAAGACTGCAGTACTTGGGGACCACGAGAAGAGTTAAATTTGTTCAAAACACGATCGCAGCAACTGCAGATTCAATAGAAGCAAAGTTGTAATAAAGCTAGCATGAAATTACTTTGGATGTGTGTGGAGCTGAGTAATGAGCTCATGTATCCTACCGTCGACCATGAAATCTGGCTGTTCATGTAGTGGATTGTAATCTGTGGGGTCTTCATACCTCTCTCACATACCCGGAGCCAATCAGCCCATGTCACAGGGGATGGCTACATAAATCTGGTTATTCTATATCCTTGACGACAGTTGAGAACAGAGCATCTGTGCGATATAACCTAGGCAAGCGGGGTTCAGAATGATTCGCTTTCACGCCCAAAATCAATTGAGCTACTGATTCTTCTCCAAAGATTAAGTTGTTTCACCTTTTGAAGTCCAACGCCATGTTCGCCACGGAAAGGCAGCAACTCTTGGGCACGAGCTTCTGCACGCTAATAGATGGAAAACTTGGTTTTATCGAAGCCTGGAACGAACAAGGAGAAGGTAAGTGAGTCCGATCATAATTCGTTACTGCTAACAGAACTTAGGAGATATCGGCAGAACAGACTATCGCACCGGTTTTCTCAAAGATGACGAGATAGAAGTCTGGCTCCATGACTGGGGCAAATTCGCGACAGAGAAAAGCAACCGTCTGATCAGATCTAGCGCCTCAATTCGCATAATTTTGTTAGAGCGATCAGCATGGCCAGAGTTAGGCATCAGGATGAGAAAGCGCTCGTTTTTAGAAATCGAGAAAGCGTTCGGACTGCCATCGGAGACCCTTCCAGTTTTGAATGCGCTTGGGGGCCGAGAATTCCGCAATTTGAAATTTTTAATCGGTGGCACCGGGCCGCCTCCTGAATCCATGTGTGAGTATCAATGGTTATGCTTAATTATTATTAGTGCTCTTTATTCAGCTCTCACAATGAAACTCCCACAGCTGTATCAGGTGGCGAATCTAGGATGCAGTCTTACGTATTGATTCAGGAGCAACAAAACCCTAGCTTTCGTCCACGGATGGCATCTCCTTAGCGGCAAGAGTGCAGTCACTGGGGAGTCAGCTGAAACCCACCAGGAGACAATTTTCAAACTCATCCACTCCGTTTCAAATTCCTTGAAACATCCTCTGGTTTTCCCTTTTGTCTTACTGAAAGACCACATAGAAAGAGCCATCATCTTCCAAAGAAGGCTTTCGTCCGGAGTGACGGACATTGAGAGGAAATTAAACGTGACGCGAACAGGGAGGCTTACTAAAGCTGAGGAAGACACTGATCCTGAACCTGACATTCCGGTAGCAAATGCCGGGGCCCGAATCGATATGATGCTAAAAGTGAACACTACATCAACAGATCTCATCAACCTGAAAAGAGTCATATCATGTGATCTTCGTTATGCTGCACATATTCGTGATGTTGGTCTTCACTTAGCAAATTCGAGAATCAATATCGACCCCGTCCTCGACTTTCAATTCAACAACCTCGACTACGTTGATGGGATGATTGAAAACGAGATATCATCCACAGCATCCTTGTCTTCTAGAGTAGAGATACAATTTAATGTGGTAAGTGAATTTCCATGCAGGTTGATATTGATACTTAACCTCCTAAAGCTATCTAATCTTATCTTGTCGCTCATGCTGGTAAAGATCTCAACTCGCAGATTGCTATTGCGGCTGGCCTGGACAGCTCAGCCATGAAAACGCTAGCGTTTGTGACGATTGTCTTCCTTTCGCCTACATTTGTAGCAGTGCGTGTCCTCTGTAACGAAACAAATTCACTGGCTAAAACAGACTACAGACCATGTTCAGCATGTCTATGTTCAATTGGCAAGACTCAGCAGAGGTGGGCACAGTGGTGTCGTCCAAACTCTTGGATGTATTGGATCGTTTCAATACCTCTAACAATTATCGTCATTCTGGGCTGGCTACTTTGGTGGAGAAATCAAAAGTCATATTATGAAGGAAGATATTAAAATAACCCATTTCCGCGGATAAAATAGGTTCCGCCAAGATTCAATGCTTGTACAAGATGTTGGAAAGGGTTCAAGGCCAAACACATGGTGTGCAAAGTGGCCAGCAACCATGATTGACTATCGCGCAACTCAAGGCTTGTTATTTGATCTCGCAATGCCTCCATGAGCTTGTCAGTCTAGGCTTTAGCCGTGAGTTAGTGCGAGTGAGCAGGGGTTCATGAGATTTTCGTGTCCTGAGATGCTTGTGTCTCCACCCACTGGACCTGCTTCATGATCATTCGAGGCTTGATGCTTCAGCCTAATCTACCACCCCGTTCCTGTTAGGTATATAAACAACCTACTGATACGTGTTAGACTGAACTGTGCATGATCTAAATTCGAAAGTGATTGAATGATTGGCTATGACCCGTCACTCAAACCCGACCCGGCGATGCCCGCTTTACAAGCCAGGATCCAGTTATAAAGGATCTGTGGCGTGCGCAGCTGCGATATTTCGACGCAGCAAGCATACGAGGATCATAGCGCCATTGTTTGTTATGCAAGCAATGGGCTTGCCATGAATGTAATATAATGGCACCAACAGCTACCAACATGACGTGCACGAAGATTATGTACTTATGTAGGCGTCCAGCCAAGCCCAGCCAAGCAACCTACTCACCACTTGGATAACCTACCTAGCTACACAATATCCGTGTCAAGCTCTACCGCATATCTATCTCAGTAGTCTTTAGTATGCCCTTCGGTTCCGTTTGCTGCAATATCAACTCTTCACTGCCAGAATGATCCCCGTTGCGCTTCTCATAAATGGTGCTTTCACCACGGATAGTTGTGTGTACTTTTTGATTGCTATCGAAGCCGCTGGCATCATCGAGCTCAAAATCCTGTACGTGGGTCGCCGTTCGACGCTTCGATGCATCTTTTCCTGTCTTTCTCGACCTGCTGTCTGCATAGTAACCGCCGGAAATTTTATCACGGCTGGATAGCTTGAGTGCGCGACCAAGCAGCGGCCGGAGGGTTGGCGCACAGGCGACAATTATTCCCAGGTTGAACTGGAGGAATCCGTAGAACTGGATATTGTGCTCGAACCAAGAGTCGGGGTCCCGCTTCGCCCCAATCTGCCAGTACGCTTTGACACCTCCCATGCCGACAGTGAAGTAGCCGAGACTTAGAACGATGACCAAGTATATGCGGGTGCGAAGCTTCATTTGTAAGGTCCGTATAATCGGGATCGGCAGGGTTGCGCAGACAACGTCGGAAAACATGCTACAGGCTAAAAGAAGAGTCAGTAATTGTCTTGCATATTTAGCAATGAGTCACAAGAGACCAACAGACTGACAGTTATTGAGAATCGAGAATGCAACGAAAAGCTCGCGGCTGTAGCATTTTCCTTTGATAGAAGCATCCCAGTTAAACTGGATAGGTTTACAAAAGGCAAAAAACGAGCCCAATGCGACTATCGTATAACAAACGATGAACCCTGTCCAAATTGGCGCTGTCGTCAGTAACATAGCCAAGGAATCGTGGCATCTTATCACAAAAAAAGGGCATGCAACTGACCTATGAGGGCATATAACGAGTACACGTACCATCGCACGCGACTCAGGCGCAGTAGTGAAAGAGCGATGGAGATTTTAAGCAGGCTGAAGCAAACAACGACGCAGCTGAGAGAGTATACCCAGTTCAACAGCCGGAGCGTCTTGAAGTTCTCGTCCGTAATGATCTGGCGGTGTCTGCCGAGCCCACGAGGCGCCTGTAGGATAATGCATATCATGCCGCCGAATGCTCCCAACTAGACGGTCACAAGGCTCAGCATCTGTGGTCTGTATGGGCCGGGTCCATAAGTGTAATTCACCTACTGTAGCCAGTATCATGAATACATCATCAAGTTTAGGAGCTTTGATGATAAAAAACCTGATATACAGTCGCACTGCAACAAAGCTAAGCGCCAGAAAGTGAAATGCAGCCGTGATGCCCATTATCCTCGGCAGGTTGGTTTCCGCCTCTTGCGCCGGCGTGAGGGGCGGTAGAGGTGGTGCACTTGACATGACTGTTCACGGTAACGGTAATTCGTAGTTACTGGTGACAAGGATCGAAGTGAAACGCCGAAGCGTATCTCGAACCACTCAATGATCGGATCGAAAATCACAACTGGAAGAGGAAGACACGAGCGACAATCGCCAAAGGGTTTTCTGGGGAAGCCCTTGCCTCTAGAGACTTATATCAAGAGCTCCCCTTGACTGTTACAAGGTTGTCATCGAGACGTGGTGGTCTCGCTTCAGCTTTGCATCGTAAAGATATGCGAAATCACAATTTGTCTCAGGATATGTCCTAACTACTTGGGTGGGCAGTACATCCCAGCCCAGGCGAAGTTTCCGCCATCCCCGGCACTCAGGGGCTTCACTTTGGCTTGACAGTCGGCTCCTCCAGGCAAAGGCCAAGCTTGGATGATCCTGGAGGGAAATGGTAGTCAACGCTCACCGATTCGATGGATGGCCACAGGGGTGGACTGAGTACGGTTACAAGACCTTGCTCTGTCGTTACCATAGCCTAACTGACTCCATGGACAGAAGATACAAAACTACACATGCACCGATCTTACTCACAACACAATCACGTCGGGGGGTTGCGGCAGGGAATAAAAAGCAAGGTGTAGCCACAATTTCTGGCTTCGCTTGCAACGGGTAAATACCACGTGAACCATGAGGTTGAATAAACCACAGCACCGGGGAGATGCACCTCCGTTAAGCTTGAAAGTTTTGTTATAGGTACTATTGCAAGCATGAGTCGATAGTTACGGCCAAGACACCAATCACCAAGGTTCGCGAAACCCTCTTTGCATGGAAGGGTTCGACCGCATCCTTGCTCCGGCTGATGCGCCACGTTGGCCTCGAGCCCCCTTAGGTGCTTTCATGTGCAGAGCTTACATTTTCCGCATGGACCAATAATCACGAGATATTGATTCCGGGAACTGGACAGGATTGACGATCTTGCTTGATTCGTCAAAGTTCAATATGTAGGCAATATCAGGAGCAGCACGTTGTGTAGTACAGGGCTTTCCTATTTAGAGCACTCAAAAAGCTGATCCCTACACCTTCCATCTAAGGTGTTTTTGCGCACATGATCTTTAACTTGACTTGAAAATGTCATGAGTGGATTTTGAGAAGCTTTCATTCCGGAAGCTCACAATTCGTAGTTCATAAACAGCTCATACTCATCTCTTTCGTACTGTAATTTTGGCCCTTCCATCATCAAGATACCTACAGCCCTTGAAGCTCGCTTACATACAATGCCCCCTTCAATTATCGCATGCATTGTTATTTCGGAAGCGCACCAATTGCATGGAAAATGCCGGGATATCAGGGCATTCAACCGGCGCAGGGGGTCGTCATTGGCTGTTAGTCTAAGCACTGCATTTGCTTGTCAATCACTTGAAACATGCCGGATGTACCCTGTAGCTGACCACAGAAGTATTCTCAAGATTTCAACACAGAGTTTGCTCAGAATTACAGCATCTTGCCTTCAGGATGACTTGCGATACTGCAGCATTTCAGTAGGTAGGGTTAGCATGCCAAATTTCCCGATGAGCTGTTTGGTGAACGTTTTGACCATGGCGTTGCAATAACATCAAGCAAAGGCTTAGAATCCATGCGCCGGATGGCGAGGCGTTCTCCCCGTTTGTGGGTCTGGCACTATCTTTTGATTGCATTAGGGGCGATGGTTCCGCCTCTCATGCTGGAGACGATGGGAGTGGAGGCGAAAGGGAGTGACATCCTTGTCCCGCTGCCAAGTGCTGGCGGCGCGGGCCTCGACTTCTTACCTTTGCACCAGAAATTTGCCGTTTTGATTGCCCTACTCTCAAAAGCATATCAGCCCATCTTCTTTAACATGGCCCCCCCTTGCCCCTGTGCTTGTCTTGGCAGCTTGTTCATCTCAACCAGCGCTCGCGATTAAATAAATAAATAGTATCTTATACTTACTTAATTAGATTACTATTTATTTATTTAATTTAGGACTCTATTTATACTTATTTATTTATTTAATAAAATATAAAGTTATATTAATTATAAATAGCCTATAGCCTACCTACTAATAACTATACTATATAAATTAAATATAACCCCTATAATAAGACTTATATAAGATATATACCTAATACC